>CM050168.1:87808661-87946161 GCA_027410445.1 Discoglossus pictus | reverse complement strand
ACCTAAGGTAAAAAATGTAGCACTGTCAAAAAATAAAATAGTACGTAACAAGGTTTCCTCCCTAGTTAATTGACATAGGGGTGCATGCTGGCATACCAACTAGAGACCCCTCTGCACTCTTTGGTGGCTGATATTAGATGGAATTCTGGTTTCTCCTGTCCCCCACCATCTCCATCAGTCTTTAAGGCTTTGAATAGGTTTTAATGGGGATAATAGCCCAAACTTGATTAAGACTGTGTCAATGCAGTGGAAAAGGGTTCCTGGAAATGGTTTGGTGATGTTCACACTTATGGCAAAGGATATGACTCACATAACTCCAATTGCATATAAAGCAGACATGTATTGAGTTTATAGTGGAGAAAATAGTATTTAAAGTACTGAAAGTGGGTAATACACCCTATACATAAATATTCATGTCTAAAACACTGCCCCAGCAAAAAATTGCAATAACTCTACTGCAATCTAGGAATTGTGGGTGGTGACATGCAAATGAGAACAATGAGTGTCATCACACGTTCATATAAAATCACTTTACATGATATACACTCAAATGGACACTGAAGTGACTCTGTGTGTTTTATACCACTGGGTAGAGGCTTCAAATCACAGGGAAAGCTGTTTACATGTTTGAAATAACTAAGGTATTTATCATTTTAGTTATTGCCTATTTAGCCACTGAAACATAGTCACAGGATTCTGCATATATAATAAGATTGGATTCTAAGACTGTGGCACATTCTTTTTGTAGATATACGCATTTTTATTCAATTTTCTAGCATGTAACAGGTTGGTGCATTGGTTAATTATATTGCCATAGTCAAAGGTTCAAATATCCACTTATTTGTGTTAAACTACTGAATATATGAAATATATGAATATATATATATATATATATATATATATATATATATATATATATATATACACACACACACACACACACACACAAACACATACATATATACACACACATACACACTAATACATATACATCATACACATATACATCATATTGAACGTCTAAAATAAGCTAAAATACTTATTTCATGCTCAGAATTCCAAGAAATACAGTTATTGCACTGTATTCTGTGAAACTGGGCAGGGACATGCAAATGTGCCCGCAAAGGCTTTGCTCTTGCAATCCAATACCTTTTCAAACATGGCTTCCTTTAACCATATGCCTGTATTGCACAGCTTTAAGCAAAGTCCAGGATGGATTATAAATAAGCCAGGATACCTAACCACAGAAAGCACTTGTTTCAAGGTTACTGCCTCTCATCAACATGGGACTGGTTCCTAGCTTGTGTAGTAGATTTTGCGAGGAAGTAGTTTACTATAACAATCATTTCATTTTTGGTGGGCAAAAGAGCAATAAAAGTATATACCGTATATATATATATATATATATATATATATATATATATATATATATATGTGTGTGTATTTATTTATTAACTGACTGCACACCTGTTATAATTATTATCACCTTTTATTGATCATAACTCCATGAATTCAGCCTTAACTTTTAAAAAGGAAAACACTTTTCCAAATGCCTTTTCATCCTCTATCCACAGAACACTTATGGTGACTTCATTTGCCCTTTAAGTGTGCCCAGAGTGTAAAGACGTACACATTCACAACTCCTTTCTCACAATGCCTCGATTGTCCTCTGTTACTTAGTCCAACCGGTTCCTGAGTATTTTATGGTAACAGCAGCCTAAACTAAAAAGCTAAAACAAATCAAAATTGTACCATCGCTCTTCTACACTGTATTGTTTTCATTTCTAAGATTCAAAAGGGACGCTAAATATTGTCTGTCATTCTAAAAGGTTATTTTCTCTGACCATTTTAAGACCATCTTTGAATGGTGACATATATCTACACCAAAAGCACCTGTGTCAATCACAGAATATATTTTCCTCGGCTATCAAAAACCTGCCAATGTGAACACAGACATAAAACAGTTGTGGTGGCAAAGGTGTGCGTCACTCATGGGATATTTATATGTCAAAATATGGAACATCACTGGAACACCAACTAGATGTATAAACATCCACAGAAAATATCTGTTCCCTACCTAAAATATACAGCAATAAAATTGTACAGACAATTATTAAAAGGTGAATAAAAATGTTCCAACCTACTGTACCAATAAAATATAGCTAGCTCTAAATGTATATTATTTCATGCCGAGTATCTGCCAAGTAGATATGAAGAGGCCATAAATGTGAATGATGACTTACTTAATATATGTTTTACACTATAATATTTGGTGAAGACTTCTTTTGCTTGCAATATTTATTATCAGAGACAAAGTAACTGTGAAACAAATTAAGAAATATTGGATTGAACTACATCATAGTGCTTCAAGATTTTTGGGTCGTAAAAAAAATGGGATTGCATTTTTATGCATTTGCTACTTCTTTTCTTAGTATCAGTATCATTTTTCTTTGATTGGACAAGCGTTCATCCATTATTTTTCTCAGACGTACAGTAATCAGATATATATATTTAGTGGAATCAATTTTCTACATCAAGGATCAGCAACCTATGGCTTGAGAACGGACTGTGGCTCAGGACAGATCAACAGTTGGTCACCTAAAATGTATATTTCAGCCTTGAATATCACTTGGCATTAGTTTGATTATGTGTTCTTAGCAACCCATATGTAAAGCACAAACTTATTTAAGCAATAAAATACAAAATAAGCAATGTTATGTTGCATACCTTGATACAATTTTTTTTATATACATTCGTTATGTACCTTTAAAGGTATATGCAAGTGAGCTGGGTTATTAATGCATCTGATAGAGGGGGATTTATAGTGTCTTCATAAAATTGTTTGCATGAAAAAATTCCAAAGTAAACCTTTAAACCGTTAGCATGAAGTTTGTTGAATTTCTTGCATTTGCAAAGAGTTTTCTCTCAATGTTGACACCCCCAGAAATTCCCAGCGAATATTAGCATAACTTATACATTGCATTGTTTTGGCCTGGGGATTGTGCAGACATGCTCAGTTAGCCCCTGTAGTCTGCCCTACATTGGGAAGTCACCTGATTTCAGACACTTTCCTTTCGCCAATTAGCAGCTTTTATATTGGGTAAACATTTTTAATGAAGTACCCGATATGTGCAGTGCAATCACCCCCAGCACATTTTCTTTTGTTGCATTTTTTCATGCAAACATTTTTTGCAAGGTGGGTTATGATGCATTCTACAGGATGTGCTCATAACCCACCTCACTTGCATATACCTTTAAGTATCTTTGTTGATCTTTTGTTCTGAAGTTTATGCTTGTACTCTTTAACGATCGTTTTAACGATAGACACCGATATTATACAATGCCCTTGAATAGTATAAATACATTCTTTCTATGAATACAAGTATTATATATATATATATATATATATATATATATATGTGAATGTATGTGTGTGTAAATTTGAATTGTGGTGCTCAAGAAAACTGCTTAGAGTCAATCGGACTGCAAAATCTATCCAATCAATACATACCGCAGGACATCAAGTTAAATGGAAGGTTTAATTATGAGGCTGAAGTTCCAACACTATAGCCATGTAATGAGATGACAGTATTCCCTAAAGAAGTACTGATGTTGGGAAAGATTGAAGGCACACACACACAAAATATATAATATAATACCAAGTTAGTGCACTAGTCATGCAAGTGCTGGTCTTAAAATCCCCAAGTGGACATTGAGTACTCAGAAATTAACTATTTAAGAAGCGTGATATTTCTTTCATGATTACAGCACATATGGATGTATGTTACTGAACATCTACTAAAGCATTTTAGATCTGCAGATGAGCTTGCTATTAAGCTCTTGGTTCAGCACTGTGCTGGCCAACTGGTGGCCTGTGGGCCTGTTGGTGGGCTACAGAAAACAACTGAAGACATTAAATACATATACAGTGCCTTGCAAAAGTATTCACCCCCTTGGCTTTTTACCTATTTTGTTACATTACAGCTTTAAGTTCAATGTTTTGTTAATCTGAATTTTATATGATGGATCAGAACACAATAGTCTAAGTTGGTGAAGTGAAATGAGAAAATATATAAATAAAACTATTTTTTAGAAATAGAAAACAGAAAATTGGCATGTGCGTATGTATTTACCCCCTTTGTTATGAAGCCCTTGTTCAACCAATTACCTTCAGAAGTCACATAATTAGTGAAATGATGTCCACCTGTTTGCAATCTAAGTCACATGATCTGTCATTACTTATACACACCTTTTTTGAAAGGCCCCAGAGGCTGCAAAACCTAAGCAAGGGGCACCACTAACCAAACACTGCCATGAAGACCAAGGAACTCTCCAATAAGTAAGGGACAATGTTGTTGAGAAGTACAAGTCAGGGTTAGGTTATAAAAAAATATCCAAATCTTTGATGATCCCCAGGAGCACCATCAAATCTATCATAACCAAATGGAAAGAACATGGCACAACAGCAAACCTGCAAGAGACGGCCGCCCACCAAAACTCACGGACCGGCAAGGAGGGCATTTATCAGAGAGGCAGCACAGAGACCTAAGGTAACCCTGGAGGAGCTGCAGAGTTCCACAGCAGAGACTGGAGTATCTGTACATAGGACGACAATAAGCCGTACGCTCCATAGAGTTGGGCTTTATGGCAGAGTGGCCAGAAGAAAGCCATTACTTTCAGCAAAAAACAAAATGGCACGTTTTGAGTTTGTGAAACGGCATGTGGGAGACTCCCAAAATGTATGTAGGATGGTGCTCTGGTCTGATGAGACTAAAATGTAATGTCTGGCGCAAACCCAACACATCACCCAAAGATCACCATCCACACAGTTAAACATGGTGGTGGCAGCATCATGCTGTGGGGATGTTTTTCAGCAGCCGGGCCTGGGAAACTGGTCAGAGTGGAGGGAAAGATGGATGGTGCTAAATACAGGGATATTCTTGAGCAAAACCTGTACCACTCTGTGCGTGATTTGAGGCTAGGACGGAGGCTCACCTTCCAGCAGGACAATGACCCCAAACACACTGCTAAAGCAACACTTGAGTGGTTTAAGGGGAAACATGTAAATGTGTTGGAATGGCCTAGTCAAAGCCCAGACCTTAATCCAATAGAAAATCTGTGGTCAGACTTAAAGATTGCTGTTCAACCATTCAACGTGAAGGAGCTGGAGCAGTTTTGCAAGGAGGAATGGGCAAAAATCCCTGTGGTAAGATGTGGCAAGCTCATAGAGACTGATCCAAAGTGACTTGGAGCTGTGATTGCCGCAACAGGGGGCTCTAAAAAGTATTCACTTTAGGGGGGTGAATAGTTAGGCACATTGAGTTGCTGGGTTATTTTGTCCTATTTGTTGTTTGCTTCACAATAAATAAAAAACATCGTCAAAGTTGTTAGCATGTTCTGTAAATTAAATGATCCAAAATTGTGAGGCAACAAAACATGAAAAATGCCAAGGGGGGTGAATACTTTTGCAAGGCACTGTACCTGAAATAAAGCACTTGGGACAGAGTAAACTCAGGACATCATATGTAAATATCAAAAATATTTATTTCATTTAATACAGATACATATAATTAAAATTTATTTAGAAGTAAAAAAATATTTAAAAATTAATCCTGGAGCCCACCTGAAAGAAGCTGGACAACCCTGGCTTATTATAAAGTGAATACTATAATAAAAATACACTTATTTACTTATTTGGAAACTATCAGCCTTATTAAATTGCGATTTGGCCAATTGAATAGGGCTCTATATAAGCACACAGCATATTTTTTACAGAAGTTTTTAGTTAGTGAAGACCTCGCTTTTGGATAGAAGATCTTCTATCCAAAAGCAAGGTCTTCACTAACTAAAAACTTCTGTAAAAACAAATGCTCTGTGCTTATATAGAGCCCTATTCAATTGGCCAAATCGCAATTTTATAAGGCTGTATAGTATCTGAGCTATAACAACGTTCTCCGATTCCTTATAAGAAGCAATATAGTTTATTATATTAATTTATGCAAAAAGTTTCAAACCATAAAATGGTTTTACAGGAAAATCAGATCTACAATTTGATATAATATATTTAAAAATGTCAAGCATCCCTTCTAAGAAAATCAGATACCATTTTTGTGAAGGAGTACAAGAATATGTCCAAAGAGCTTAAAACTTGAGTGTCCCTAACTTTATTTTTCCCTAGGAAGATAATAACATTTTCCAAGGCTGTCTTTGCACAGAGGTTAAGAAGTTAATTTGAAAAAGACCCTAAACTCACATTTTTTTAAATAGTTTTATAATAGTTTTTTGGGTGATGTAAGCTTTTAAAGTAATTAAAGAGCTTAACTATCTTGGTTTTATCCATTTAAGCTGTGCCTGCTTTAAATGGAGCTCATGAGGAGTAAAAGCTGAAATCGCACAAACCATGAATGGACCATACATTACAAGCTCTCTGTTAATGATTGGACCTATACAAATAAAATATAATAATAATGATCAATTCTTTTCACTTTAAAATGTTTAAAGCAGGATTTTCACACACACAATGTTTTTTCATGTCTTAAAACGTGCTAGTTCCATGTTCTTCTAAGTACAGTTCTCTATTCCCATCCCTGGTAAGTTCATACACATGATTACATGGATCCCATGAGGGCAGCTGAGTCCTGTTACGGGGAAGAAATGAATTCAACTATTTGTGCCCTGAACTCATATTAACCTTGTAAAATATGCACAGGCCAAAGATTGTCCGCTCACTACAGAATCAGGACAGATCATCTCTTGTTAAAGGTACAGTATAGCAGGGGTATATAAAAGCTATTATATTCTGTCTGAAAACTAGAACCTTTAATTGGTTTTCTCCTTTTCCATATGTGCACATAACTTACACGTTCACAGCAGGACCATATGTTCTCAGGAAATCATATCCAGTATTAGGAAAACCTGCTTATAGCACAATTGAGATGTTTGGGCGAGAGTATACACAAAGCTGTCACTTTGACTGTAACCTTAGGATCCAAATGATTACATCTTGTTTTCACTTGCAGAATCTTTAAGAGCTGGTAATATTATACAGTGTAAGTGTATGTTTTTTTTTTTTTTTAAATCATCTTAGTAGTTTCATGTTTGAAAGTTTTCAATCTTCCAAGGTGCTTTTGGGAAGGCACCTTGGACACTGGATTTGTAGCTCAGACAGGGCCCTCCATGCTTAGCCACGTCTTAATATTGCTATTGTTTTTTGCCCTGATTTTAACCCATGTATAGCGCTATATATTGGTGCATTACAAATACACGATAATAATAATAATAATAATAATAATAATAATAATAATATTAGTCCAGTAATTTAGATATATACATACACTAAAATTATTCTAATACATATTAAATTTAAACTGGATGTTAAATCGAAAATAATCTATTATAAACACAAAAAAACTCAAGATATGATCTGAAAAAATGTAAATGGTTATTTAGGGATGTGTTTCTACCTAGGCCCACAAGACCAAAGTCTAGGGTAGCACATTATCAGGGGGCAGTAGTATGCCTGAAGATGCAGTAAAATACTGTCATGAACCAGGGGTGAGGGGACCAGGTATACCCCAAACTCTCCTGCTTCGAGCTTACAGGAACACCCCTTGGATTGTCATCTATTGGATATCTCAGCGCACAGACAGCTTATTCAGCCCAGGGACAGCAGTCATCAGGATACAAGCACATGGGAGCAGGTATTGGTCTCTTTAAATAGGATCGGCAGGGACACGGATACAGACATGCTTGGAACAAATAAATAGAAGCCTTGCCCTCTATAATGACCCATACACCATGCTTATATATAGTCAAACAGAGCACACTTTATTAACAGACACCTCCCATGACAGTTACGGTTTTATCCTGGAACTAAAATGGCAATTTAACCCCTTGTGTGTTGGCCATGCCAGAAGACCTAGTATATACAGAATACAGGAAAATGACAATAATTCTCTAACAAGCTAATATAGACTGAACAAAAACGTAACACCTACATGGATAACAGACATAATTTTTTTTAAACTTTTTTTTTTACCTAAATTTGCCAGTTTCAAAATAAGCCACTAAGTGTATTAACCAATGCCAGCCCGGGGTCCATAACATTTAAACAGCTCAGTGGTCTGCCTGGACATGGCAGAGATCCATTGTATTAATGCCATATGAAATTGAGAGAATTTTTAGAAGCCAGATAGATTTCCTAGGAGATAGACAAGATGTTTGTAGGAGATAGCGACATAGGAATCCATGGAGATATATTATACTTCAAGAGAATACTTAGGTGCCGGATGTAAAAACATTTTGTCTCGGCCTCTGGGATTTCTTTCCCTCTATATATTTATATTGCTAAAATATTTCCCATTATTATTATGATGGAAACCTTTTGAATTACTTTTTCTTTTTTTAATCTATATTATAGTAACTTCCGCCAGTGAGGAAAATTGCCTCTAACAGAATGAATTTTCTGACCTACACACACGTCTATATTAAAGGGTGTAATTTAATGCAATCTAACTAAATTAGAGCCAATTAGACAGGCTAAATTAAAGGGCATGTCACTAATACACTTTATGCTAAATACGTTACTGACAGTGAGCTCAATAAAACCTCTATTGTACTAACAGGAAAGGACTAAGGTTTCTCAAAGTAATTGATTTACTCCATTATTGTTTTGCTTTCAATACATTTGTAGTGGATTATGCTATTCTTAAGGTTTCAGAATACCCCCATAGAAGAACTTGTCAAGAAATAAAATAGATATTTAAGAAGTGTGAAATCTCTAAATTGCTCAAAACTCTACCTAGATTCCATCCCACAAATATAATTACCTTTAAAAATTCACAAAACATGACCAACAAAATAAATCATATACCGCAGGTCATAAAATATAAACAGATCATTTGTGATGGTAGAGTAATAGTCCACAACCCACCAATTCCTCAACAAGATGTAGAAATTAGGTATTTAGTGCATTAATTAAATTAGTACTATACAAAAAAATAAAAATAAATAAACGCACTAAAATTATTTTTTTTAAAAATGAGCTTCTATGCCTTCAACTAAGTTGCTTGCCTCCACCTTTATAAGGTCATCAGTTGGGTCGGAGTTACTTTGGCTGAGAGGAAGCGCTAAATGACCTTATATCTAGAGATAGTGCTCTTTATTTTATAAATAATAGGTAATTATGAGGCAATATTAAACCAAAATGTGGACAGAATAGGCAGATTAGATGGGCCATTTGGATCTCATTGGATATTACATGTTTTCTTTTTTCTATTTGATCGCATCCCAGCCAGAGCCGATATGCTCGCCATTGTCAAGGAAAACCACTTTAACACAGCAATTCTCCAGCCAAACAGAAAATTGTGTTTGACCATTTAGCACTGCTGCCAAGCACTACCACCCCTTTATTGACTTCAAGCAGTAGAAGCACTCCCACCCTGGATCCTAAAAAAAAAAAAAGAAAGAAAGAGAGATAGAGAGAGAATATATATATATATATATATATATATATATATATATATATATATATATATATATATATATATATCAATAATTTCACATATGGAGGGCTAAGAGTATAAACAATGAATAGTACATTAGTGATTCTATTTGAATATCTAAAAAATAAGTTAATACACTTATTTCCTGCCGAACTCTAGGAAAACTGGGCGGGGACATGCAAATCAGACCACAATGTATGCTCACTCTATTAATCCAATAACCACTATATACATGGCTCCTTTTAATCTTATGTATTTCACAGTTTTAGACATAGCAACGGATGGATTATTCACAAACCTCATGGTTACTGCCGATCATCAGTGTGGGGTGAGTGCCTGGTTTATGTGGTGTTACACATATATAGATCCCGCTCCATGCTTGAAACAGCTGTACATGGATTGGATACTCAGCCTGTATTTATTCCAACCTTGGCTTTGCATTAAAGCTGTGTAATACAGCATGCATAAGCTTAAAGGAAGCCATGTTTGATAATGGCTACGGAATGAAGAGCGAGGCATTTGTGGGCACATTTGCATGTCCCAGCTCAACTTCCCAGAATGCAGTGTAATAACTGTTTTTCTCAGAATTCTGGGCTGGAAGCAGTTTTTTTAACTTGTTTTAGACATCCAAATGTGGACACAGATGTACTTTTAATTTACTATATATATATATATATATATATATATATATATATATATATATATACACACACACACATACATATATAAAAGCTATTTAATAGGTTAAGAACACAAGAATGTGAACAACAACACACATTAAGTATAGAATAAGAAATTGTATTTTGTAACACTGCAGATGTATGCTAATAATTCAGCTTCTAGCATATCTCCAAATGATAACTGTCAGCGGGAAAACTCTGTGGATGCTTTTAAATAAATTGTTTACATTCCTCTATTGGCAAAACCTATAAAAATGATAAATTGCGAGATTTAAATATATTATTCGCCGCATATCATTTTGGGGACTTTACTTCAGATACTATATAATATCATTTTCATAAACGATACGAACAGCGGCTTTGTTTATTCATTGTATTTTTCACCACTAGTTTAATAAAAAATACACTGTAGATGGCAAATAATGAGGATATTGTCATGCAGGACTAATGGTTTACATTTATTGGACACACGGAATTAGTGACAAGTGAAATTATTACAATGCTCTTTATTATGCCAGATCTTTTGGCCCATGATTGAACTAAATAGAAGAAAAAAATAGAATTAATGATACGGTTACATCTGTTTTGTTTAGGTGGCAACAGTTTTGAAAAAAATCATAATAATAGCTCTAAAGCCAAATGTGTACAAAACAAAATATGGCTTTTAAAAGGGTCATGGAAAGTTTTGGGATTTCATTAGGAATCTAATATACATATGAAGCTATTTAGTTTTATGTACTTTATTTTATTAAGAAGTGATTATTATTTTCTGCCTCAAATCAAACAATTTCTACTTGTTTGGGTCTGCCCTCTGTATCTCATGAATATAAAGACTGTGAAGTGCAGTGTTCCAAACTACCCTGTCAGTGACCCGTCTCAAGTAGCATGTTGAAGAATGTTGCCGCTGATTGCTTAGGAGATCACTGTACTTAGAAGTACACAGTCTTCATGAGCTGTAGATGGGAAAACTAGTTAGGAGCTATTTTTAAGAAAAGAGCTTTAAAGCACTTCGTAATAAAGTTTTTTTTCTCGTGTCCAATTCTCAGTGACCTCATGGACCATAAAACACCAGGAAATGTTTATGTCCATGGTCATGTTGATCCACTTTGGTATACATGGTAAAATTGGTTGCCAGTTCCTTCTCCTGGTATTCCTAGGTGATCTCCCATCCAAGTACTAGCCAGGCCCAACGCTGCTCGGCTTCAGGGCAGTGTGACCTCTTGGTTACCTGACTTGGAATCAAACCCAGGTTGCTGTGTTGAAAGCATCCCATCCCAGTACTGACCAGGCCCAGCCCTGCTTGGCTTCAGAGTGGTGTGACCTCTTGCTTACCTGACTTGGGGTCTCTCATCCCAGTACTGACCAGGCCCAGCCCTGCTCGGCTTCAGCGTGGTGTGACCTCTTTGTTCCCTGACTTGGAGTCTCTCATCCCAGTACTGACCAGGCCCAGCCCTGCTCGGCTTCAGCGTGGTGTGACCTCTTTGTTCCCTGACTTGGGGTCTCTCATCCCAGTACTGACCAGGCCCAGCCCTGCTCAGCTTCGGAGTGGTGTGACCTCTTGCTTACCTGACTTGGGGTCTCTCATCCCAGTACTGACCAGGCCCAGCCCTGCTCGGCTTCAGCGTGGTGTGACCTCTTTGTTCCCTGACTTGGGGTCTCTCATCCCAGTACTGACCAGGCCCAGCCCTGCTCAGCTTCAGAGTGGTGTGACCTCTTGCTTACCTGACTTGGGGTCTCTCATCCCAGTACTGACCAGGCCCAGCCCTGCTCGGCTTCAGCGTGGTGTGACCTCTTGCTTCCCTGACTTGGGGTCTCTCATCCCAGTACTGACCAGGCCCAGCCCTGCTCGGCTTCAGCGTGGTGTGACCTCTTGCTTCCCTGACTTGGGGTCTCTCATCCCAGTACTGACCAGGCCCAGCCCTGCTCAGCTTCAGAGTGGTGTGACCTCTTGCTTACCTAACTTGGTGTCTCCCATCCCAGTACTGACCAGGCCCAGCCCTGCTCGGCTTCAGAGTGGTGTGACCTCTTTGTTCCCTGACTCGGAATTGAACTCAGGTCGACAGCGGTGGAAGCAGAGTCCTAAACTCTGGACCACCAGGGAACCCTAGGTGTATTATATTCCTAGTGAAATCCAGAAATCTTCCATGTCCCTTTCAGTCATTTATAAATGTGGCACATAGCAATCAAAATACATTTAATACCTGGAAAAAAAAATAATAATCAGGAAATCCTAAAAAAAAAAAAAAAAAAAAAGGCCTGATCTGACTTCTCCACAGATATTCATAAATCAACAGGTGCAGCATCTTAGGGGCCTAATTAAAGTAAATTAGGAGCAGGTCTGGATTTTGTGGCAAAATTGCATTTCCACAGTATGGCAGCATTTTTGGCGTAATAAAAGACTAGTTTTTAATCCAAAGAAATATATTCGAATGTTTAAATTGTGCTCTTAATAGCAAATTGGTGACTCCAGTGCCTTGTCCCTCTTATAAGCACTAACTGTTGTGTGATGATAACATCCCTTTATGTCACGGTTCCAATTAAACCAGTCCACGTGATTACATTGCACAAAGGTGTATGCTATAATTAAAAATAAAACAGTCAGTATTTTCTGTCCTGACCTTTGCTATATTAATTAACTGCCAGGAAAATTAATTTGTGACTTGATTGTGTTTGTATGTATCCTGTAATTACAAGTTTATGATCCATAATTAAGCCTCTCATAACTGTGCATGTTTTATGGATAAAGATATTTTTGAACTGTATATTAACAAGTTAGTCCGAGGTACAGGGATTATACATGAAATGCTATACATATATGTGTTGAATTAATTACCAACATGACCTATACAATTTGTATAGTGCATTTGAAAATATATATTTTAAATAATTATGTTTGAAAAGTAAAAAACTAATGTACACAAAAATAACTACAGAGCATAGTGATGGCTCCTCCTACTTACTGAGCTGGTAAATCAAATAAATTGAAGTTGGATTTTAAACTTCATAAAGTGCTGTTCAAAATTCTTTTTTTTTTCACATATAGATTGTATATTTATTTTCTTACAAATAGGTTATATGCCACAAATATCTGAATATCAAGAATACTTATTTTATAAGGTAGAGAGTTGACATTTTCTTTAAGTTAATCCAGCTCTATAGAGTGTACATTACAGGTAAAGTCCCAGATAGTCTGTTATGAATTTAAATGAGAAAATCACATTTTCAATTAATTGTTATCCTCCTTCACAACTCCACCCTCCCTCTGGTTGGATCAGCCACACCATTTTTAGAGACTAGAAGAGGGAGGAGTATTTAATGCTAACATCAGCAAAAACGGGTTTTTCTTGCTAGATAAAAATATCAGATCACCAGCTTTTCTACTGTTTAAAACATGCTATATCCATATAAAATCACAAAATACGGAATTATTATTTATTTATTGTTTTAAATTTGAAAACTTTCCGAATTTTTCCAGCTGATAAATATTACACTGTTTATGAATAGATTTGATTTAACACTGTTATTCGGGAAACATATCTAGGTACCAGCTGTAAGGAGTTTTGTACACCAAAAACCACAAGCTCAAACCATGCCAGCATATACCGATGGTATCTATCCTGTTATGGTGTCGGGACAGGTCTGCCGCTGCAGTTTGGCCTCCAACTGCTAGATGGCGCTGCCGATATTTTGCAGTGCTGCCGATATGTTCTAAGCTTATAATGTTAGCCTAACCATTGAACTAAGCCTAACCCTCAGTTTACTTAAGCCTTGACTCTATGATATGGCATCGGAATATCAGCAGCGCCTTCTAGCGGATGGTCACCGCCACTGCTGCTGCCTTGTGCTGCGCTACCATAAGAGGATAGGTCCTACCTTTGTATTCTTTAGACATTATAACCACAAAGGGAACATATACAGAATTGATTACTACACTAAAGACACATAGGCCTGGATTTGAGGATAGCCCTGCTGCACCCAGGTGAGACTATCATTTCTTCAGTCATCCTAATTGACTCATCTGTGTACAAGAAGGAAAGCCACAAATCCAGGCCTGTGTGTGGCCAAGCAGGGCTGAACTTGGACACCCCTGCTGTAGATTGATTCATGCTTAGATTTAGGTTAAATAAACAGATTGGATGCTATAAAAGCTAACACAACATCACTAAAACAATTTTACAGTGGATGACAAGACCCTAAAAGTTTAATCTTTTTACATTTTTTCTACATGACTTTAACTGCTCTAAAAAGAAAGTACAAAACTATTTTAAAGGGTTATTGAAGTTTCTATTTGGTACAGCATATACCTTTGCATCTTTCCTTTTTTAAGAAGCACATATAAGCTCTGTTACTACTATCAAAAATCAAAGAAATAGTTCCTGTATGGGTCTACCCAGTGGTGCGTATGCAGACACAGACTCTGTAGAGCTGGATGTATAGTGTAGTTCTGAACCTATCAGGGACCATGTTTCAGTAGCATGTTGCGAAGAGATGGTCACTGATTGGTTAGGAAGAGAAACATCACAGCAAGTAAAATTGGAGAGAAAAAGACTCTCAAAGTGATCAGCCATTGCAAGAAACAGGCTTTCTAATTAGCGTTGTAGCTTTTTCTGCAGGTTACAGGCTTTACAGGATGTTAGAATCACTAAAACTGTAAATCGGTATTCAATACCGCAGTCTAAAGCACGATTGGCAATTATTTTTTTACGGTAGCGAATATAAGCCGCACCCTTAACTCGCAAGCTCAAAAATCGGGAAAAAAGGTGCAGCTTATATTCGGACCAATACGGTATATTCTATACCTAGTAAAATCCAGGAATCTTCCCTAATAACTTCAGTTCTAATATATTAATACCATAATGTAATAGCTTTAGATGCCACACTCTTCAATCAATCTTTCCCAATCAATCTATTTAAAACATATTTATATATATATATATATATATATATATATTGTTTTTTTTAAAAAAAAAAAAGCATATTTTAGTGTATGCGCCCAATGGTTTTCACTTTTCTCTCCAGCTGGTTGGCACATGATTGATTATAGAAGGGTTAATGGCAGACCTCTTGTGCAGTTAATAGGAGGCATTGCTCATCTTCGGAAAGAAAAGTCTTCTAAGTGTGAACTTTTGGGCTCTCGGTATGAATTCAAGCATCGTTCTCAATGTGACAGAGATTTTAGATGCTAATCTGTAACATACAGCAAAAATCAGTCAGTGGTGGCATCTGCAGAGATAAATGTCCACTTATCCTCTTTAATTTGGTAACGCATCATGTTCTGTGTTAGGTATTATCCTCTATGGAGACTGTAACCTTCATAATCAGAATGGAGGTGAGATTGCTCAACTAAAAGGGATTTTACAACAATTTAAAAATACATATGAATTAATAAAAAATATTTTCTTATATAGTGTGTCATTATTACAAAAAGAAGTCACAATTAGATTACAGGCATATTGTAATAAAAAAATTCATCAGGCCTAGATTGCCCCTTTTATTAAATGTTCTGCCCATAAAGTGGTCTATAATTAAACTACAGACTTGTCTGTTTGCCTGCATTAACCCAACACAAAAATAACTACAGAGCATAGCGATAGCTCCTCCTACTTCGTAAACTACAATTCAGTTTTGTCCTATGGGGGCTAATGCTTTCCAACCCATGGATACCTGATAGACAGTGGAAGCAGATCTGCCTGAGGCTGCAATGTTAATGTTTGTATGACCACTGCAAAACATCTGTACACAGACAGACTGAATTGTGTCTATTTAAATTAACTAATTTCTTAATCAATGACACCTCTGACTACATAATCCTTTACACAAGGGATTATACGTCATATCACTTTTCCAGCTAATCACAATCATTAAAAAAAGTGGCAAAGTGATTTACCAGATTGCTCTGTTTGTGCATATAAAAAGACAAAACAAATTATTTTAATGGTCACTTGTGACATATTTCACAGTGTAGCAGGAGTGGAGCAATGGCCTCAGGATGTAGAAGTAGTGGAGCAAAGCTCTTAAAATTTAAATGGCCCTGTAATTCCATATTTACAGAGCTGGAAATTATATTAAACAAAAAGTTTTTCAGAAAATTGTACCTTTAAGAGAGTGTGTGAATTTTTAAACTGGTGGCCCTTTAATAAAATAATAAAAAACTGCATTAAGTAAAAAAAAAAAAAAAAAGGAATCAATGAAAACCAATTTAGAGATTAGGCAAAGATTGTATTTGTATTTTCCTAAGTTTTCTAAGTGCAGGAAATGTAAAAAAAAATGTTTTTTAATTAACTTAAATAGAATAAACAAATGCATTTCCTTTTCCTGAAAGACTAATGATTACAACAATGATATAAACTTGAATTGCATTTTGAAATTACTAAATAAAGACATATTAAAACAATTATTTAGCTCTTTAAACTTAACTTAAAAATATTATCTGGTCATTAGTAGCCACTAAGTAGATGAGGCCACGAGCTGGGCTGCCACTGTGAGTCTATTAAAATAATATTTTTTTATTTAAGTACATTTAGACAGCTAGTGCTCTGTAAAATTATATATTTATAAAGGGACAGATGAATTAAAAACATAGTTTTTAAATGTATAGACAAATTAAAAGGTGCCTTTCCTTCCCCGTTTTCTAAGCATTTAGTATGATCTAAGCTAGTACGGCGAACACTCACTTGGATAAATAAACTAAGTAGATTAGGTGACCAGTTAAGTAGCAGAACACTCATCTTTAGATGGTAGTGTTCAGAATACTAGTGTGATTAATGACCTCAGCAGACATTGTTCCTGTTGTTGTAAACAATAGGAGGTGGGAGCAGCGTCGTAACTTTAGAGTAATAAACTTTAAAAAATATATTTTTTAAATAAATCTATTTCTGTCTTAAAAAACACCAAAAATGTTTTACATAAAGCCATTGATTAATATTAAGTTTAAAAATATGTCAGCAGTCTTTAAATAAACCAAAAAAATGGGTGGATAGTTCTAATTTTATATAATGTCTTTATACACCGAGATCAATATAATAAAATAAATATTATGTATTTTTGTTCCTATTTCATACAACCCAACAAACTTCATCATTAAACAGTCTATAATAAAAAATACTGATGGCACTTTTCATAACAGCAGAAAAAAAGCATTATCAAAAACAACGTATTTTTAATGCTAATTCTAATTGGAACAAGCAGTGCGTATTGTACCCGTTCCAATTAAGCGTGCAGAAAGTCAGCATAAGCGTCCTCTCTTATCATAATTATCTGTTTCTAATTTCAGTTTTGGCTATGACTTTGCACTCAGTGATGTAAATGTAAATGTTCCTGTCAGATGGAGATTAATTTGATTTAAGCCCTCTTTGTTCTAATTATATATGCTCTTTCTGCTAAACATGCAAGTTTCAGTAACACTCATATCTGTCACTAGCCAAACATTCTCCGGTTTGAGGTCAACTCAAACTTTACGTTATTATGGCAACTGCCCCATTACCTACAATCAAATCCTATTTAGCCTAATATAAAATATCTATATTATTATTAACAAATACTTTATATACAGAGGTATACATGAAAATATATAAATAGGGAGATTTTTAGAAGCCAGACAAGATATTTCTATTAGCCAGGGAAGGGGGCAGGAGACAGAAATAAATAAATAAATAAAAATAAGAAGAGCAAGGCATTTGTGGGCACATTTGCATGTCGTCAAAGTATGTGTTTTCCATCCACATTTGCATGTCCCTGCTTTGCTTCCCAGAATGCAGTGTACTAACTATCTCTCAGAACTCTGAGCTGGAAGCAGGTTTTTTAACTTGTTTTAGACATTCAGATGTGAACACAGATGTACTATTTATTGGCTGTACTACTGTAAGGTGGAGGGCTTCTATCGCTCTTTTTCCCACCATATATTAAATAATTGTTGTGGTGAACTACCTACTCATAAGATCCACAACACAAGCTGAGATCCCGCCCCACACTGATGATAGCCAATAACTTTGAAATTCCCAGCATGTGTGTAATCCAACCTTGGCTTTGCATAAAAGCTGTGTGATGCAGTGGACATAAGCTTAAAGGAAGCCATGTTTTGCTTAAGACATTCAAATGTGAACACAGATGTACTATTTATTTACTATACAACTGTACGGTGGAGGCTTCCATCACTCTTTTTCCCACCATAAATTAAATTATTGTGGTGAACTAAATCCCCACAAAATCTACCACACAAGCAAGAACTAATGAGAGGCAGTAACCTTGAAACAGCTGTCCGTTAATAGGTTTCCTAGCTTATCCATAATCCATCCTGGGCTTTACTTAAAGCTGTGTAATACAGCAGGTATATGCTTAAAATAAACCATGTTTAAAATGGCATTGGATTAAAGAGCAAAGCCTTTGTGGGCACATTTGCATGTCCCTGTCCACGTTCTCAAAATGCAGTGTAATGACTGTATTTCTTGGAATTCTGAGCAAGATATTTTTTTTTAACTTATTTTAGACGTTTAAATGTGAACACAAGTGTACTATTTATTTACCACACACACACATATATATTTATATATATATACAGTTGCAAGCAAAAGTATGTGAACCCTTTGGAATGATATGGATTTCTGCACAAATTGGTCATAAAATGTGATCTGATCTTTATCTAAGTCACAACAATAGACAATCACACTCTGCTTAAACTAATAACACACAAATAATTAAATGTTACCATGTTGTTATTGAACACACCATGTAAACATTCACAGTGCAGGTGGAAAAAGTATGTGAACCCCTAGACTAATGACATCTCCAAAAGCTAATTGTAGTGAGGTGTCAGCCAACTGGAGTCCAATCAATGAGATGAGATTGGAGGTGTTGGTTACAGCTGCCCTGTCCTATAAAAAACACACACCAGTTCTGGGTTTTCTTTTCACAAGAAGCATTGCCTGATGTAAATGATGCCTCACACAAAAGAGCTCTTTAAGAAGACCTACGATTAAGAATTGTTGACTTGCATAAAGCTGGAAAGGGTTATAAAAGTATCTCCAAAAGCCTTGCTGTTCATCAGTACAAGGTAAGACAAATTGTCTATAAATGGAGAAAGTTCAGCACTGCTGCTACTCTCCCTAGGAGTGGCCGTCCTGTAAAGATGACTGCAAGAGCACAGCGCAGACTGCTCAATGAGGTGAAGAAGAATCCTAGAGTGTCAGCTAAAGACTTACAAAAGTCTCTGGCATACGCTAACATCCCTGTTAGCGAATCTATGATATGTAAAACACTAAACGAGAATGGATTTCATGGGAGGATACCACAGAGGAAGCCACTGCTATCAAAGCAAAACATTGCTGCACGTTTACAGTTTGCACAAGAGCACCTGGATGTTCCACAGTAGTACTGGCAAAATATTCTGTGGACAGAAGAAACTAAAGTTGAGTTGTTTGGAAGAAACACACAACACTATGTGTGGAGAAAAAGAGGCACAGCAAACCAACATCAAAACCTCATCCCAACTGTGAAGTACGGTGGTGGGGGCATCATGGTTTGGGGCTGCTTTGCTGCGTCAGGGCCTGGACGGATTGCTATCATCGAAGGAAAAATGAATTCCCAAGTTTATGAAGACATTTTGCAGGAGAACTTAAGGCCATCTGTCCACCAGCTGAAGCTCAACAGAAGATGGGTGTTACAACAGGACAACGACCCAAAGCATAGAAGTAAATCAACAAAAGAATGGGTTAAACAGAAGAAAATACGCCTTCTGAAGTGGCCCAGTCAGAGTCCTGACCTCAACCCGATTGAGATGTTGTGGCATGACCTCAAGAAAGCGATTCACACCAGACATCCCAAGAATATTGCTGAACTAAAACAGTTCTGTAAAGAGAAATGGTCAAGAATTACTCCTGACCGTTGTGCACATCTGATCTGCAACTACAGGAAACGTTTGGTTGTAGTTATTGCTGCCAAAGGAGGTTCAACCAGTTATTAAATCCAAGGGTTCACATACTTTCTCCACCTGCACTGTGAATGTTTACATGGTGTGTTGAATAAAAACATGGCAACATTTAATACTTTGTGTGTTATTTGTTTAAGCAGACTGTGATTGTCTATTGTTGTGACTTAGATGAAGATCAGATCACATTTTTTGACCAACTTGTGCAGAAATCCATATCATTCCAAAGGGTTCACATACTTTCGCTTGCAACTGTATATATATATATATATATGTATATATATATATATATATATATATATATATATATATATATATATATATATATATACACACACACACACACATATATTTGTGTCTTATTATTATTTTATATGGATGTGCAATATATATAAGAAGATATTTTTTCTAATAACAATGAATGCTACACAGGGTAGACATTTTGTATTGCTTTGCATACTCCTCTAATTCGAGTGTGTCAGCCGAGTTATAGAGCTCTATCCACAATGTAATCAGAAGGAGGTCCTAAAAGTGCTGCAAAGCTACATTTCCAGAGTTCCTTTTTTTAATAATATTTGCTTCTATTTTCTATCAGATGCATAAAAATACCTAAATATATGACTTTAATGTCCTTCTAATTGTAGCTAGCAGAATGTATTAGTGTGCATCTCTAATAAATCTAAATCATTACGTACCAGCTCAAGTGATGCCAAGGCTCTTCAGACAAGTTTCTCCTGACATTTCTGACTCCCAGAGGGAGCTCATATAAACAACCTAATGACCTGAGAAATCAACTCACAGACACTTACCCCTCGCTGGCATTTAAACTCTCAACAAGATCACTGCCAAGTGCAGTCTGAAATCTTCACACAAATGAACTATACTGGCTGGTACTTAACTATTGAGACTAATCATTTGATTCCTGCAACTGTCCCTCAATTACTATACTATTATCCCATTATTTCTTACACTGATCAACTTAATGCTTAATTAACAATTTTGCTTATATTTAGCCGACTCTACTTGTGTCAATGTAGTCTATCTTCAGCAATACCTACTTGCTAAAGCCTTGGGGACTGCCATTTTTTCCATTCAGTATTATTGGTGGCCTTATTGGTGAGAGAGTTCAGTCTTTAGCATTTTACCCCACCCTGTTCTCCACACATGCTAAGAGACAGGCGGTTTGCACTACTAACCTCTAATACAGCTTCCACGGCGCTCTACACCCTACCGCATCATTAGCTAGGGCATGTCAGCCTCTATACACTAACAGAAGCTAAAATTAAAATTTTCACTTAAATTATTTTATATTTACTGATTATACAGCTGCTAATTATAATGTGCGGCTTATATCTAAACCCGTAATCCTTTAAGAGATTTTTATTTGCTCTACAAAACCAATTAAAAAGGCATATTTAAGTTTCCTGGATTATTAATGCATCTGATAGAGGAGAATCAGTAGTGTATGAAAACATTTTTGCATAAAAAATACCACAATAAACATTATTAAAAAACGTATCCTAAAGTTTGCTAGATCTCTTTTGAGTTTGCAAGCAGCTGATTTTCAGAAATAACATCCCTAGAAATCCCTGCTAAAATTTGCATAAAATTCATAGTTTGTTTTGGCCAATCACAGGCAGCTAATACATTGTATCAATTTGTGCAGAAAGGGATCATGGGATGTGTAGTGCCCTGCACAAAAAAGCCGGAGTACTCCAGGCATTGCTCTGTTGATTTCTGCATTGTGCTGCTGGTGGCTTGAAGGTTAGTAAAATGTTAATATCTGTACCCAAATGCAGTGTTTCTATTGGTAGGTACACTGTGCCTATGTAAGCAGTTCTGGGGGTGTGGAAAACAAATTTTAGTTTTAATTAAAATACATTTGTATATGTGTATAGAATGACTAAATGTAATGTATGTGTCTGATATAAGCACCCTGTGTTCGATTAGAAAAAGGTTAAAACAGGGAAACTTAGATATACATTTAAAGGTTTGTTTTTGCAAGAGGTCATTGATACAAAACAAGCTTAAAAAATGTATTTTAATTAAAGCAATATAATACACTATTTCATGCAATTGAAAGAGTTGGCTGTAAATATTACAACAGTACGCTTTTGTATATAAAATAACATTAATCCAACTCAAAAATTTACAAAATATTAAATAGTTAAATTTACAGTTACATTTAACTAAATGCAAAAAAAACTTGAAATGTGTAAAATATAGTGTTTTAAATGCCTATGAGAAAATTTGGGACTCGGCAAAAGGTTTTTACTCTGATCAAACAAGATGACTTAAGGAATGGAAAATATGCAACATGTACCTCTGAAGAAATAATCAAACACAACATGTCGTAAATGATTTTAGATGTTTGAATCCAGCATTGGCTTTGATTATATACAGACAGGTCTGTTATTTGTGCAGTAACATAAAGACATGATGCTCAGATTAGTTTTCAGGACATTCGCTGTGCGATGATGTGACTTGTCACACACGAAGGGTCACGTTACGCCGATCTTACAAAGGAAACATTTTTGTGTGATTTTTACAGATTTTGGTACTAAGGACGATCTTTACTTGTAAAAGAACATGTTCTAACAACGGGCATTGATCATCATGACACATCGCTTTCATCAGTGTATTTAAAAGGACCACAGGAAAGTGTAGATCTGTATAAGAACTAATAGGCCAACCTACTCTGCCCATTCTATTTATATAAAAGCCTGACCTAAAGACATATTTAAGTTTCCTGGATTAGGAATGCATCTGATAGAGGAGAATCAATAGTACAGTAAAACCCCATTATCCGGCACCTATGCAGACTCCCTATTGCCGGATAAGTGTAGTTTCCGGGTTAATCGGGAGTCCACAAATGTAAGGGTCTAAACGACCTTTAAACCCCCCCAAAACCCCTCAAAATGCCTCAGCTCCTAAACTGGGCCATATAGGCCCAGAAAAAAACAATTACAAAAAAAGTTAGCATTTCTTTTTTCCAGTCTCAAACTCCGGATAGTGCCAGTTATTTTAAAATGGGGAATTGATGCCGGTGCCGGTTGCTTGAGAGTCCAGTTAGTTGGGTGCCGGATAACCGGGATTCTACTGTACATTTCCACGAAACCATAGCGAAATAAACATTATACTTAACCCAAAGTTTGCTAAATCTTTTGAGTTTGCAAGCAGTTGATTTTGAGAGTTAACACCCCTAGAAATTCCTGCTAAAATTAGCATAAAATGCATAATTTATTTTGGCCAATCACAGGCAGCTAATACATTGTATCAATCTGTGATAGCAGTTTGTGCAGGAAGGAATCATGGGAATCAAAAAAGTAAGGAACTAACCTTCAAGCCAGCAGCATCACAATAAAGAGATCTACAGAGCAATGTCTGACTTAGACATTGCTCTGTAGATCTCTTTATTGTGATGCTGCTGGCTTGAAGGTTAGTAAAGTGTTAAAATCCGTACCCAAATGCAGTGTTTTTATTGGTAAGTACACTGTGCCTATGTAAGCAGCTCTGGGGTGTGGAAAACATTTTTTTTTTTTTTAAATAAAATAAATCTGTGTGTGTATAGAATGACTCAATGTAATATCTGTTTCTGATGTAAGCAGCATGTGTTAGATTAGAAAAAGGGGGACAAAAAGACACCCTGTTCTTGTATGTCTTCTTTTTCAGAAATATATTTCCTTCCAGAACTGTAAAACAAAGATCCAATAATTCAGTTAGCCCATTTGAATATTTTTAAATGTGTTTGGGATGCAGTTATCCCATCATCTAGGTACCTGCTGGGACAACTGTGACTTACTTAAAGCTGTAAGACAGGAAAAAACAAGAGATTGTCTGCAGTGGCTTAAAATGTGGCTGAAGAAATGTAAGTTATCTAAATGATTTCAAGCCTGTTTGTTAACAACAGCACACTATTTCAGCTTAGAAAAAACACACACAGTATTAGCTACTATATATGTTTTAAAAAGGTCAAGGAATGACTTAATATTAGCAATAAAGGTAAAATCTTCCATAAGAAATATACTGAAGTTAGAGGACCACTGTAGCAAAAACCTCAAATGTTTGTTAAGGATACAACAAGCTTACAACATAAGTGACTATGCAAGTCTTAGAAATAAAAGCATTTAAAAAGAAAAAAAGTCTTCATTTTAGCTACTGCAATGAAACCCCAATGTTACTCATACTTCCTTTAAAGCACAAAGAGGTTATTGCAGAGCAGGACAAGCCAGGCTTGCAATTATATTTGCAAGCTGTCTCTACTGAGCCTATCAGAGGAAGAAATCTCATCAGAATCGACAAATCCCCCTCTCGCCTTTCAATCGATAGTATAAAACAGGGGTGGGCAAGTTGGTCCTGGTGAGCCCCACACAGGCCTGTATTTGAGCATATCCTTTCATTGCACAGGTGTCAATCAGGATGACTGAAGAAGAGATTGACTCACCTGTGCACAGCAGGGATCTCTCAAATCCTGGCCTGTGTGGGGCTCTCCAGGACTGAACTTGCCCACCCCTGGTATAAGAGCACACTCCGGCTCAGTCTCCAAGCCAGCAGGAAGTGTGTTAGAGACAAGCATGGCAGCCTTCAGGCACAAGCAGATCTACTAAAATAATGAATTTATCAAACAATGCTTTATGCTCACGGCTTACACAGCCGCTAGTTGTTAAATGTCATAAATATATTATGTTTTTCCCAATATAAAGTGTTTTTTTAGGAGTTGTGTCCCACTATATAGAGCAGTAATAAAATCTGTGGAATCAGACGGTAATCATTACAGACATGAGGTCTGCTTATAATCATAATATATTCAGAATTAAGTGCCAAGAACAGTATCAACCAGTGATAACAGACTGATTACATTGGTTGAGAATGGAAATAACATTTTATTGGCTGCTTTTGTATATTTATAGAGCAACATCATATTTTCCAAGGTGCCATCGTTGTGCAATTTAATTGAAACTGTGAAAGCTGTAGTCCTAGGAGCTTACAATCAGGACCCAAAAAGAGTAGGTAGACATGAGAGAAATAGGTTACAAAACCACCCTCTTAAGTAAAAGGTGCGGTACCAATTTATCCATTAGTGCAGCATTTTTTTTAGCCTTTTTATGGAAAAAGGAAAGGCATATAAAAAAAAACAAACATGTAAACTAACTAAAGCAAAAAAGAATGATTTTCAACTAAACTCACCCTATCCAAACCCAGAAGCAGCCAATTCCTCTTTCTGCCAGTTCCCATTTACAATGAAAATTATATCTCTTATTAATCAATTGAAGGGTGATGTTTCCACCTTCATCTCCTGTGATTGGCTGTCAAGAAGGTCTTTTTAGACACTTTTATTTATTCCATTGGGGCGAAACGGGCATCAAATATCTTCAGTGATCTATTTTAAAAGCTAAAAATTATAATGGGCAAAATATTTAGACTCAACTTCCAAAGCTTCTTCCTGCTGGAAGGGCAGATAAGACAATAGATAAGAAAATAGTTCAATGAGTGATAACGAGCTAATCCCAGCATGCAAGGTTACCATCTTTTTGACATGAAGCTTACACTCACAGACAGGATTTAGACTACAACAGAGGCAGCAAGGACTGCATAAAAGTGAATAAATAGGCAATACATATAAAAAAGCACTGTGGTCATTTCTTTTATATATATATTATTTTGAAATGTAGTTCAAATACAAAATAAAATATTATAGCTGTTAACATATTTCCTTTCTTATGGATTTATGCTGTACTGGGATCTTCTATTTCGGTTTCAACCTTATGAGATTTATTTTTCTATTTATACAATGGTAATAGGATCTAGAACTGCCAGAGGTTTCGGTAACAGCCAAAGAAAGCTTGTTAAAGACACACGCCAGTGAAAAAGTAACAGATACAATCAGCTAACAAGAGAGAATAAATGCTTGCAGTAAAAAAATCATTTGGTATAAAAAATACCAATGCAAAGACTGTGTATTGTTTTACTGCCTAAAAACATTTTGTATACTATATAGTTTAGTTATTCAAAAGACAATGAAAAAAAATGGCCTCTGTGTGCCTTATGACTACATCATGGCTAATTATGCTCAAAATCAAAGTTGCACACACACATATATATACCGTGTTTCCCCCAAAATAAGACCTTTCCCGAAAATAAGCCCTAGCGCGATTTTTCAGAATACGCGTAATATAAGCTTTCCCCAAAAAATAAGCCCCAGTTCCCATCGTCAGCCAGACATCCGTTAAATGATAACATAAATTATTAAGACAAGATGAGTGCAAAAAGAAAGAGCTATTCTGTTGAGTAATGGAATGGAATCGTGGAGGACTCCATGGGCACGAATCTTACAGCTTTCTGCAAAGAGAAGAAGATGGATCTCAGTATGGTCCGCAAATGGCGAGGCGAGTATGATAACCTTGAGTTTGAAGAAAATTATAACTTGTAAGAAGTAGTCATAAAGCAAATTGTTAATTAAAATAACTAAATTGTGATGCCTCTGACGGATCCTGTAGGTATTCATGATAGCTTGGTAAAATTTGTGAGAGGGGTGTGTGTATCAGTTCTCCGCAAATATACACATCCTAGTTCTAGGCCTGTAAGAGGGAAGATGTCTATTTCAATCAGATCCAATTATCTAACAAAGACCAATGAATGCTATCCCTCCTTCGCCACCCCTCCTTTCCCTAGACAGAAACATAAACACATCCTCATGATCTAGTTCTGAGGAAGTGATGTACACAAACACAAAAATGGATTCCTATATTCATAAACACAGTCTTCAAACATTCTTATTTTCTCTAAACACCGGCGAGGCCCAAAAGAGGTCTAAACGTACATCTGGAGTTTCTCCCGTTCAGTGTAGAATTGCCTGGCATTTTGGGCTGGATCACTCTATTGGGTGATACCAGACTGATATACTACAGGACAAGTGAGCTAAAAGAGGTTGCTCTCTGAGTAGGTAACCAGACCTAGAGAATAAACCTACTTGTGTTGTTCATTCTCAGATGAGCACCTCTACTCTTTTTGTTTATATACAAACAAGAGTCTTTTTTTCTTGAACTACACTGGCTCTTTAAAATGTGTTGTTGTTTTTTTGACTTTTAAAGTCTTTGCCAATTATCAATACTCATTAATTTACAACTAGCGACTTGCCCATCAAAATTGACAGCAATAAAATTTGAAGCCTGGCAATGCCCGTATCTCTTTGCCCCCTCTTCCTCCCCTGGGGTTACACCCCCCCCTCTCACCCTGTGTCCCTTTCCACCCTCTCCCTCCCCTGTGTCCCTTTCCACCCTCTCCCTCCCCTGTGTCCCTTTCCATCCTCTCCCTCCCCTGTGTCTCTTTCCACCCTCTCCCCGTCTGTGTCCTTCTCCACCCCTCTCCCTCCTCTGCGCTCCTGTTTGCATTTACAGGCGTGAAACCATTTTCGGGCATTGGAAATTGTTATAGTTTTCCCCAAGGCCAAAATGTTTTTCCAATTTACGGTCTTGAAAATAAAGTTACGTCTTTACGTCCGCCATTTTTTTCCACACTTAGCCGGTTTCAGACCTCACAAAAACGCAAAATAAATATCAAATTAGCTTGATTGTAAGTAAATTTTTTTAATTAGTTGGCGTCTTTTGGGGGTCTTCCGACGGCTTCCGAGTTACGAGGTTGAAAAAAAAAACAAGGACAGTCGTTAAATCCGTAATTTTTTTGAAGTATGTAACTCGTCAGCTGTTTTGAGCCTCTCCCCCCTCAAGCCAGTCACGTACGGGCCTTGCGATGAGCGTCTTCGGCACTCATTGCGAGCCCTGCAATGAGAGCCTTTGGCGCTCACTGCAGGGCTGTGAAGCCAGTCACGTAAAGGCCTCGCAATGAGCTCCTTTAGTGCTCATGGCGAGCCCTGCAGTAAGCGCCTTTGGCGCTCATTGCAGCCCCCGTCAAACATGTAACTTTCAGGCCTCGCGATCAGCTCCTTCGGCGCTCATTGTGCATGCACAAGCCCGTAACTTTTAACATTCCATGACCAACATTCGTAAGTACGACAACTATATATATGATAGTACATTATATTTATCATACTATGGTGTCTCTAAGAATTTATGCAATTATGGAATATTTGCACTTCAGTATTGTGTGGTGTAGATTTCAAGTGAAACTTGTATTTTATACAAATTGTGCACAACACAGCCCAGTTTTAATTAATGAGTTATGTGAATATCCTTTAATTCTGCTTAAACTGATATTTGTCGCTGATGACGGCAATTCCTTCCCTCAATAAGGGACCCATTGAGAGCTCCTTGGCAGGATGTCAAATCCAGCATTTCTCTAGACAATTAAAACTGTATAATTCAACAGCTATAATTAGAAACATATCTGCTTGCGAAACACTATATTCCTCTTTCATGCCGTTACAGAAAAACACGTGAGAGACGCCAGCCTTGGTTTTGTATTTTATTTTCAGAAGGTTCCACGAAATTAGGAAAAACACTTAATTTCAGGTGGGGATTGATGTCATTAAATGAACAAAGCGATGATCCAAATATAGGAAAATAACAAGCACTTTATCAGTTGAATGTTATTTCAAAAGTTGCATTTTGTTATAGTAAACATTGGTGTTTGCTATTATTAATTGTAATCACATCCACAAAGCAAGTCTGTTATCATGTTCATATGGGTGATTATTATTCTCTTTATTTATTTATTACTCTATTTATAGAGTTTCAACTATTTCTCTAACCCTAGTTACAAATGTAAGGGTTCCCTGGTGGTCCAGTGGTTAGGATTGGTGCTTTCACCTCTATGACCTAGGTTCGATTCCAAGTAGGGAACCAAGAGGTCACACCACCCTGAAGCCATGCCGGGTTGGGCCTGGTCAGTACTTGGATGAGAGATTACCTAGGAATAACAGGAGCTGTATGCTGTGGCCCACTGGAGAAGGAACTGGCAACCAGTATCTTTGCTATGAATACCAAGTAGCGGTACATAAGGTCACCAAGAGTCGGACACATCTGAACAAAGCAAACACACACACACACAGTTACAAATGTAGTATAAAGTAGAGTGGGTGCAATACACAAATTGCTAGGCTAAATAGAAATACAAATATAATATAATAGGGCAATACAAAATTTGGTGTAACAGAGTTGTGCTTACTGAAGAGCTTACAATCTAGAAGGTAAGGGTGGGTTGTGAGATAGAGAGATGCAAGGTGGCAATGATCAAGGCAGTAGGCTGGAGGTAGGCTGGATTGATTTTATTCTTGAAGCTACGGAAGACAGTAGAGTGAATGACAGAGAGGTGATGCTAAGGCGTTCATTATAGATTGGAGTGGTGACAAGCGGGTGATGGGAAGGCTACAAGGAGCGAGTTGCAGTAGTCGAGACGAGATATGATGAGAGAATGTATTAGAATTTTAGTTGTGTCTTGTGTATGGTAGTAACACATTTTTTAGATGAAAATAACAAAATTGTGTTATTGATAGTATGTGAGGAATGAAAGAGATGGCAGGATCCAGGAGAATCCCAAGACATTGAGGTGGGAGTGATGATGGCGTTGTCGACAGTGAGTGATACATGAGGAGTGGAAGCTGTAGTAGAGGGTGGGAAGATTAGTAGTTCAGTCTGACATGTTGAGTTTGAGTTGACAGGCGGATATACATGAAGAAAGGGGAATAGAAGAGAGGGGGCTAGATCTGTGCTGGGAGTGACTTGCTTTCAAATTCAAAAGGTTCTATTAGGATTTGTATTCAGTGTATTTGATTTCCATTAGTCTTATTGAAAGCATTGTAATATAGCGTTATAGACTATTTGGTATCCAGTATGGGAATTTTGGGGATTTTGTCCTTTTTGCATAATGATGGACGTGCCTGGTGTGCTGTGGTCCGTAAAGTCACGTAGAGTCAGACACAACTGAGCAACAACAATTATAAGTTCCACACCTTATCCAGTATGCCTTCCAGGTGATTAATCAGTCCAAACAGAAGTGAATATAAAAAAGTTAAAAATTAAAGGCTACATTTATTTTTTTCTTTCAGGTTCTAAAAAACATCTGCTCGTTGCCAAGTCAAGTTCTTTATAAAAGCTCCTTATAAATATAAGACACTTCAGTGATACTTGAGCTCTAGAACGGTGTTAACTTTAACATCATTGCTATTATAGCGGGTTGGAGTGACACTTTTCTGTCAAAGGGTGTTAATTAATTGTCTTATCAGCAATAAGACCACATCTCTCACAAGGTAAGTAAGCAATTATTAACCTTCAAAAGGAGACTTACCCTCCAGCAATCTGAACTTTCTGCAGATCGGCCTCCTATACTTAAGCATTCATTTCCATACTTAATTTTTGACAGTTTGACATCTGCAGTTGTTTGATCCTCTCTCAGTGGAAGGTAAGAAAAAATGAATTGTTATTCAGTGTATCGGTTACACTGGCTGTGTCACTAACTGTATTCTATATAATGTGCTATCTGCGGAAAGGGAGATAAGAATTTGATTTAACATCCAATTAAAAGCTGTCATTGAAAAATTACTTCAAATAAGCCTTTTTATTTTCTTTAATCAGTCCTCAATTCAAGCCTTCCGTGGACCTACTGAACCAAGCATGGGGACTCATGAATTTTGATTAAAAAATCGGAGTCCATTTTCTAACTTAAGCAGATTTTTTTTGTTGCGCGGTTTGATAGAAATTTAATAAATCTATGAATGCTAGCCAGCAACATTTATCATTTTTTTTTTCTGCAAGACTGGCCTATTATGCCCAGGCAGTAAATTATGGGAAGCCAGCTAACCAAAACTTTGCAGACGATTTTTGAAGAAGAGATATAATCACTTGCATTGAACCATATAATTATAGCAGAATATGAATCTCGGAGATATTAGGCTCTGTTTAGAATATAAAATAAATGTTCAATGAGCTTCTGCACACGGGCTGATGTTTAAGAGCCCGGCTTAGTGTCAAATAAAACAATTTACTATTAATTAAAAAGGCAGAAGAAGAACGTAAACATGCTTAAATGACTCGTTTATGCATTTCAGTGCCAAACGAATACATAGTACATTTGGTAATATGTCAATTTCCTCACGCGTTTCACTGCCAAATCATTTTTATCGAGCTTAGCTGCAAATACTCATTTAAGAGAACATTTTTTGTCATTTGTGGGTACGTACAAGAGATTGATTCATTGTGCTAGTGCCCTGTGGCAGGTCAAACGTGGATTTGAGCGAAACGCGCAGTGCTGAGATTTGTTAGATCATCGACGGGCAAACAACATGCACATGGGAGAATTTAAATGGCCATTATCGTCCCAACATTTCTAGCATGCATTTGAAAGATCAGGTTTTAAGCAATACACAAAGTTTTTTTGTATGAGAAATAATTGCTCTGTGGTGCAGACAATTTCAATATATATACACAGTGTGGGATTGTTTCCTCCATTGTCATGATAGTTTACATGAATGGACAGTGAGCCTTATGGATTTGTGAAATGCAACATATTCTGCTTTTGTTTCCATTGGTTTTAATATAAAAATACAATTAACAGAACGCCATCATCCTTTGTTTAAACTTCCTCTTAAAGGCATGTTTAAGTTTCCTAGATTATGAATAGTTCTCATAGAGGGGAATCGGTAGTGTATGAAAACTTTTTTTGCAAAATTAACCTAAAGTTAGCTAAATCCGAGTTTTCAAGCAGTTGATTATCAGAGTTCACACCACTTGAAACCCCTGCTAAAATTTGCATAACATTCATAATTTGTTTTGACCAATCACATACATTGTATCAATATAGGATGGCAGTTTGTGCCGCAAGGCACCATGGGATGTGAATCCCCCTGCACAAGGAAGCAGGAGTAGCTAGACACTGCTTTATAGATATCAACATTATTCTGCTGTTGGCTGAAAGGTTAGTATATAGTTAAAATCTGTACCTAAATGCAGTGTTTCTATTGGTAGGTACACAGTAACTATGTAGGCAGCTCTGGGGGTGTGGAAAACACATTTATGCAATAAAATAAATCAGTAAGTGTATAGAATGATGCCATGTAATGTGTGTCTGATATAAGCAGCATGTGTTAGTTTAGAAAAAGGTAAAAACTTGGAAACTTAAAATATATCTTTAACTCACTAGTAAAATAAAATGGCGGCTAAGATATATTGTTGTTGTTTTTTTTATTTGCCGGTTTTCTTGTATTTGGGTTAATTTTATTCAGTTAATATAATTTATTTTACATGGCGATAAAAAAAACATGTTCCTTTAAACATATGACAGAACGTTTTGGACTACAGTGATCATTTAAGATTCCTGATGTCCTACACAAGTTTAAAGGGCTCTAATGTCCTCATCTCCTTCAATAAAACTAGCTAAAGATTAGAGACCCCCTGATTAAATACTTTAAAGGGTACTCTAAGAGTTCCAACAACAACAAAAAAAACATATTCCAGTATTTCCTCAGCCACATCTTCATCCCATCTTAATTAAAAGGTTTTTCTGCAAGAAGGCTGCTATTGGTTGTGTTCACAACAATCATTTATTTTTGCTTTAGTTCACTGAACCCTCTAATTTGAAAATGCTTTTTGTTATAAAGGAAAGTGATACTTTACTGTAGCCAAAGCTTTGGTCTATAATATTTGTTTTATAAAATACTACTAAATAGTCTCTCTGGTATATATATATATATATATATATATATATATATATATATATATATATATATATATATATATATATATATATATATATATATATATGTGTGTGTTTGTAATTTTATATATATATATATATATATATATATATTTATAATCTACTTTAAAAATAATTGTAAATTAAGATGGTGTTGCAGCTGTAATACCCAAATAATATTTATTCTGCATATTTATCTATTAGCAACAAACAAAAAAAGCCTGGTGCATATCTGCTTCTCTTGACTTATTATGTTACTCGGGGGTGGGACCTGCCGATCAAGTCACTTATCTCCTTCCTCAATTTCTGCAACTCATTCCTAAATGGCTTTCACATCATACTCCTGTATATAGTCCCTGTATATAGTCCCTGTTAGATACTTCTGCTAAGATTTTTTCATCTGCTGCTCCATCTTGTCCAAGTCACACACTGGCTTTCCATAGCTTACAGAATTGATTTCCAAATTTTGACCCTCACCTATAAAGCTCTTGCATCTCGCATACACTCTAAATACTCCCCGAGCTGCCTCCTCCTCTCAGCCTGCAAGTCTCTTAATATCAATGCCTCTCCCATCTGGTCTTCTCTTATACCATCTCCATAGAATACTCTACCCAGCTCTGTCAGACTCTTCCAAACTCTAACACTGTAAAATCTCATCTATTCAAACAAGCTTACAGACACACTCCTTATTGTCCACTAAACACCACCGGACCATCAGTTACATGCCAGGCACATCTGTCGGCCACTGCTCCATTAAGCTCATGTTCATTGCTTCAATGACCTCATCTATGCATCTCCACCTCTGCCATCAAGCTTTCCTAGTATTATAGAAACATAAATGTATTTTTAACATTCACTTTACCGATGTACTAAGTATATGTAAATAGAGATGACAACAATAACCCCTTCTGGATCGCTACCTTGTTGTGGTGAAGGGGCTAGTCCAACTAAGTAAAGCTGTGAACTATACCATGTAAGTTTACCCAAAATGGGCAGGTCGCAGCAGAGAGTTAAGACAAATTGTGGTCCACTGGAGAATGAACAGGCAACCCACTCCGGTATATTTGCCATGAAAACCTTATGGATTAGAACAATCGTACACAAGATGTGCCTGGCGTGCTGTGGTCAATGGGGTCACGATGAGTCAGACACGACTGAACAACCACACACAACCCATAACACTACATCCGTGCTCTGATTTCAACAATGATTCCACCTGTATACCCAAGCATTTGCATACATAAATAGATTAGTATTCAGTATACACAACTGCCATCATTATATTATTTGCCGTAACCACCGCAGTTTAATGTTTTCCCTTTGCTGTAATGGGGGAAACTGTCTTGTTACCGGATTTTCTTAACGATCGGTTTGACACGGAGGGAGCATCTAAAATTCCTTAGGAAATTTATCACTGAATAGAGCTTTCAGTCATTCCCTAACATCTGCAGCAAACGCGGAGCCTGATCAAAACATATCTGCGCCTTTTATACTGCCATTAAATCATTTTCATCCTTTCATCTACCAAGGAGGAATCGGAAAGGTACAGAATCATCTCTATCACTCACAATTGAATAACAACATCTGCCTGACAAATCGCGCTATCGAGAAGGAAAACATATCATTCATACGGCAGTTTATCATTCTTACGGGAGCTTATTTATTTATTTATGTTAGATATGTAGAATAGGCGACAAGTACATATATAGCATTAACTGATTTATTGGAGCAGGCAGATGCTTGGGAAAAGGATTATTTATTTGTAGGCAAACCAATCCCATAACTTTAAATTATATATGTGTTGTGTTTGCGTTGCTCTGTCGTGTCCGACTCTCTTTGACCTCATGGGCTGCAATACACCATGCTGGTTTTTATGTCACTTTCTCAAGGTTATGTGTCCTTGTAAACTAATGAGGGTTGCATTTTTTCTCTCTCCATGACCTCATGGACCATAATACACCAGGCACATCTTTATGTCCATGGTCATGCTGATCCACTTGGTTTTCATGGGACTGGGTTGCCAGTTCCTTCTTCAGTGGACAACAGCATAGCTGGTCTCCCATCCAAGTACTGACCAGGCCAACCCTGCTTGGCTTCAGGGACCTCTTGGTTCCCTGACTGGAATCAAACCCAGGTCACAGCGGTCAAAGCACCGATCCTAACTGATCTGATATAAATACGGCGCTTCAGTTGGAAATTAAGTAACCTCTTTTGTAGCTAAAGCCCTGAAAAAAAGCAATACAAACCCTAAAAAATAGCCAAAATAAGTTGTTTAGATACAAGTGGGAGCCCTGGTGCACTCCACCAAGGGGGGCCGCGCACAACCCAAGACCAGCCTGTGTTTGCTGCTTAGGAAATTAAATGCTCGCTTTATATTCTAACAGTCCATAAACCGGATGCTAAAATGTTCATGTTTTGTTTACAACCACAGCTGCCAGATTACTGGACAAAATAGACGCCAAGCCGCATAAAGCTGCAAGGAACGTTTTATTAGGCAGCATCAAGTTATTTATAAGATGATGAATGGAGCGGGCGATCCCCTGTGATTAGTTTATACACGTGTTTCACCGAGCATTTTATATTCATTTCTGTGGCAACTTGTAATACTGAGATATGTCAGTAGTTAAAGGACAGCTGTAGTAGTCTAACTACAGGGGGTAGGGGGTTTAATAAGGCATTGCTCATTAATAAAATGAAAAAAAAAAAAAATTGGTGTTATCAAACTTCAAATTGAGTGGCTTGCCCCCACCCCCATGAGGTCATGACGGGGGTTGGAGTGGCTCTGGCAGGGATGCAGTGCTAGTTTGGGTCTTGGCATGAGAGTGAGCTCTTTGTTGGCTGAAGACTTCTTGTGTTAAAATGGATTCCCCTTGCAATGTATAGCATGTTAGAAATGGCTTAGAGGCAGCAAATGAAGTGCACTGTCTAGATAAAAGCTACTTTTGTTTTAATTGCATGACAAACAATCTGTGCTTTCAAAAATATAAATGTGGGTGGGTTTAGTTGTTCAGTTGTTTCCGACTCTAAATGCCCAGTGGACCGCAGCAGTCAAGGCACATCTTGGGTTTTCAAGACAAAAGATATTGGAGTGGGTTGTTAGTTCCTTCTCCAGTGGACTGTGATTTGTCTGATCTCTCTGCTATTACCTGCCCATCTTGGGTGACCCTACATGGTATAGCTCACAGCTTCATTGAAGTACACAAGCCCCTTCAACACAACAAGGTAGCTATCCAGAAAGGGAACATAAATGTAGAGGATCTCAAATATGCTTAAAAGGCACACGGAAACCATGGATACTGTTGTGCACAAAGTATTGGTGAGTTCCGTGTTCCTTTAAGGGTCACTCTAGCGTTCTTAATATAAAAGGGATCTCTAAAGTATAGTTAGGGTCTGATAAGAAAACAACCTTTATTAAACTTTTTCTGTGCATTACAATTTAAACCTGCCCCCAGGCTTTATGAACTTCTCATCTCTTCATCTACTAAATGATGTATTGTCTGTTGAGTGTGAGACGCCCAGAGGGAAGTGTCAAAAGACATAGTGTACTTGCAGTATGATCGTGGGAGGTGACCAGAAGGTGTATTTGTGTACATTGCAGCTCATACTACACTAGTGGCTGCTGCTAATATGTATTTACTATTCTTGACACCATGAGATAGAAAATTGAGTCATGTGAAAAAGTGTTTTCCTTTTTTAAATAGTTGCTGAATAGGCATTTTAGTCTGACTTAGTAAAGTTTTAATGTGGTAGTATTCATGTATAAAATGAGTGGTCTCAAAACGTTTTCAATTTAGGACTTGCACCTGGGTGGCTCCCACTCCAGCAACAATACATCAGTCAGAGTGTATGAGACCAGAAGCTTGATTGGGGCATGACGAAAAAAATAGTAATGCAATATTTAAAAAGTTTATCAAGTCTTAGTAACTATTCTCTAGATAGACCTTTATGAGACCACATAAGAGGCCTATAAGTGCTGAATTGCTTTTTAAGATTGATTAAGAACAGAGACAGAGGCTTTAGCACACAAACATGGGGCTGCTTCATGTGCCAGTCAATCAGATAAATGGATATGAGATCAGACCGTTTCTAGAAGAGACAAGCAGCTGCAATGTCTAGTTATCAGTGCTCTTGATGTGCCTCCCATCAAATCCAGGGCATGATACAGACTTCTTGTGTGATTTGTCCTGGGCCAGTTCTGGACAGAGAAATTATGTTTTGCAATATTCTGTATATCAAGGCAATGAGGCACTGTGCCTATTAATAAACTGCAGAATCAGTAGTTGCCCAATACCAATTCTAATGGTTTATGCCTGTTCTCTATTTGTCTTATACATGAATACTGCTATTTTAAAACTTTGTCAGACTAAAATGCCTATTCAGCAACCATTTAAAAAAGGAAAACACTTTTTTTCCACAAGACTTAATGTTCTATGTGATAAATTACCAGTGTCAAGAGTTGTCTATTTGCAATACTGCAATATTATTTATGGTTGAAGTTAAAACCTGCACGCTAACATAATAACCAGGCCACAAAGCAAATTAGCATTTTGTCATCCATGCTGTCAGATGAAAACATTTTTGTGTTTGGTACAATAAAAGCCATGGTTACCCAGCATTAATTATATGCACTGCTGGGGTGTGTGCGCATACTGATACATTAAGGAGATGGCGACACTCCAAAAAAGCGCTAGCCAAGAAGCTCAAATCCTGCATTATTACACAAAAATAATCACATTCTAGAAATATGATTTTCAGCATAAAGGGACACTAGCACACAACCAAGCTTTTTTTTATTTATTTTTTAAGGAGAATTACAATCTGTCAACACATTGTATAAGCCATTTGTATCTAAAATGTGTCATTCTTGATATATTCAGTATTGCTTATGCAGAGCAACTATGCTAATAAATGGCTCAGTATGCTAATGTGTGGCTCATGGATAAACGCAGGGAGGGACTGCATAATAACACTGGGGTACTTTATGCTTTATTATTTATCTGTTTGCAAAAATAGTGAGTCATTGAATAGCACATCAGAGCTAATTAGTATTCACTAACAATGCAGCACAAACAATGTTAAATAGCTTGTGATTAATTTAAAAAAGTGTATATATATATATATATATATATATATATATATTATGCTGTATAAATACTCAACAATAACACACACAACGATCTTAAATGACACTTTTAAACAAGATGTTATAAAGACATGAACAAAAATAATTGCCTTGCAATAAAAAGTTGATTTTTTATTACTTTGCAAAAGTTTTCCAGATACTGCCAAGTGAAATTTCGAAAAAAGGCAAATATAGAATCCAGATTGGCGGCGCTCCAGCCTGGATGGCCCAGCTACGCTCAGGTCTCTGCCAAGTTCAGGTTTGCTACGCTCAGACATAGTGGGTAAGTATCTCTGCAGGTTTAATGCTACATAAAACACAGTATCGACACCTCATAAAGCTTTACAATTAAGGCCCCATGTGCTATGATTTCTACAGTTTAATCCCTTTCCTCCGAACAGTCAGGAAATGGACAGTATGTGAGGGGAAAAGGACACGTGTAATGTTTCATTATGAGCAGAATAAAAGCCAGGGCATTTCCCAGGGCAGACAGAGGGGCTGAGACCAGGGTGGTTACACCAACATATTATGGACCCTCATTTGCGCCATGTAATCTAAAGACCTCTGTGTATAAGATGCCAGGGAGGCTAAAGTAATAAAAGCATTATAATATGGACATCCCATCCAAAAACCTCAAGTTCTCCCACCAACGCACATTTGTGTTCACATTTGAACATCTAAAAATAAGTTAAATAACGCATCTCCTGCTCAGAATTTCAGAGAAATAAAGTTGTTGCACTGCACTCTGGGGAACTGGGAGGGGACATTCAAATGAGTCCAGAACAAATTTTCACTCTGTAATTCAATACCACTATACACAGGGCTCCTAATAGCATTTGCTTGCTGTATTACACAGCTTTCAAGCATAACATAGGATTGATTATGCATACATTAGGAGAGCTACCACAGACAGCTGTTTCGATCTTAAATGGATCTCATCAACTTGTGATATGGAATTTATGGGAAGGATATTGACCATAACAAAATAATGATAGAAGCCCTCCACTGTATATATAACAGTAAATAAATAGTGTTATATAGTACATTTGTGTTCACATTTGAATGTCTAAAATAAGTTAAAAAACCTGCTTCCTGCTCAGTTATTACACTGCATTTTGGGAAGCTGAGCTGGGACATGCAAATGTGCCCACAAATGCTTTGTTCTCCTATCCATAACCATTTAAAAAATGGCTTCCTTTAAGCTTATGCCTGCTGCATTACACAGCTTTTATGCAAGGCCAAGGTTGGATTATACACAAGCTGGGAATCCTACCCACAGACTGCCGTTTCAAGGTTAGTGCCTATCACCAGAGTGTAGCGGAATGTCAGCTTGTGTTGTGGACCTTATGAGTAGGTAGTTCACCACAACAATCATTTAATTTATGGTGGGCAAAAGAGTGATAGAAGCCCTCCACCGTACAGTAAATAAATAGTACATCTGTGTTCACATTTGAATATATACAGTCAAGTCCATAAATATTGGGACATCGACACAATTCTAATCTTTTTGGCTCTATACACCACCACAATGGATTTGAAATGAAACGAACAAGATGTGCTTTAACTGCAGACTTTCAGCTTTAATTTGAGGGTATTTACATCCAAATCAGGTGAACGGTGTAGGAATAACAACAGTTTGTATATGTGCCTCCCACTTTTTAAGGGACCAAAAGTAATGGGACAGATAAACAGTCATAAAACAAACTTTCACTTTTTAATACTTGGTTGCAAATCCTTTGCAGTCAATTACAGCCTGAAGTCTGGAACGCATAGACATCACCAGACCCTCTGTTTCATCCCTGGTGATGCTCTGCCAGACCTCTATTGCAACTGTCTTCAGTTCCTGCTTGTTCTTGGGGCATTTTCCCTTCAGTTTTGTCTTCAGCAAGTGAAATGCATGCTCAATCGGATTCAGGTCAGGAGATTGACTTGGCCATTGCATAACATTCCACTTCTTTCCCTTAAAAAACTCTTTGGTTGCTTTTGCAGTAAGCTTCGGGTCATTGTCCATCTGCACTGTGACGCGCCGTCCAATGAGTTCTGAAGCATTTGGCTGAATACGAGCATATAATATTGCCCGAAACACTTCAGAATTCATCCTGCTGCTTTTGTCAGCAGTCACATCATCAATAAATACAAGAGAACCAGTTCCATTGGCAGCCATACATGCCCATGCCATGACACTACCACCACCATGCTTCACTGATGAGGTGGTATGCTTTGGATCATGAGCAGTTCCTTTCCGTCTCCATACTCTTCTCTTCCCATCACTCTGGTACAAGTTGATCTTAGTCTCATCTGTCCATAGGATGTTGTTCCAGAACTGTGAAGGCTTTTTTAGGTGTTGTTTGGAAAACTCTAATCTGGCCTTCCTGTTTTTGAGGCTCACCAATGGTTTACATCTTGTGGTGAACCCTCTGTATTTACTCTGGTGAAGTCTTCTCTTGATTGTTGACTTTGACACACATACACCTACCTCCTGGAGAGTGTTCTTGATCTGGCCAACTGTTGTGAAGGGTGTTTTCTTCACCAGGGAAATAATTCTTCGGGCATCCACCACAGTTGTTTTCCGTGGTCTTTCGAGTCTTTTGGTGTTGCTGAGCTCACCGGTGCGTTCTTTATTTTTAAGGATGTTCCAAACAGTTGATTTGGCCACACCTAATGTTTTTGCTATCTCTCTGATGGGTTTGTTTTGTTTTTTCAGCCTAATGATGGCTTGCTTCACTGATAGTGACAGCTCTTTGGATCTCATATTGAGAGTTAACAGCAACAAATGCAAATAGCACACTTGAAATGAATTCTGGAGCTTGTATCTGCTCTTTGTAAATGGGATAATGAGGAAATAACACACACCTGGCCATGGAACAGCTGAGCAGCCAATTGTCCCATTACTTTTGGTCCCTTAAAAAGTGGGAGGCACATATACAAACTGTTGTAATTCCTACACCGTTCACCTGATTTGGATGTAAATACCCTCAAATTAAAGCTGAAAGTCTGCAGTTACAGCACATCTTGTTAGTTTCATTTCAAATCCATTGTGGTGGTGTATAGAGTCAAAAAGTTTAGAATTGTGTCGATGTCCCAATATTTATGGACCTGTCTGTAATTATATATATATATATATATATATATATATATATATACACACACACATACATACACAGAGTAGAATCCTGGTTATCCGGCACCCAACTAACCGGGACTCTCAAGCAACCGGCATCGGTATCAATTCCCTATTTTCAAAAAACTCTTGCTAAACCGGCATAACCCGCACTATTCGGCAGTTTGAGGCTGCAAAAAAAAAAATGACTGTCTCTCACTTCCCCACTTCTGCTCTACATGTCTTCACATGGTTGTCATCCGTAGGAGACAAATAAATATTTTCATCAGGGGTGTCTGTTTGGCAGATACTTTCCCAGCCCCTATACGTGAGAAGAGGTGGTGAGAAGCAAATCGGCCTAGGTCTTAAACACTAAATTCAGGAAAATTTCAGGAAAGACCAACTAGAGCAGCTGAACTTTATTTGGGGTTAATCAGAGGCACTCTAAATGATGGCAGGTGTATGCTGACTCCTATTTAACACGATTTGGAATGTGATTGCTTAATTCTGAACACAGCTACATCCCCAGTTGTAAGAGGGTGTGCAGACTTATGCAACCACATTATTTTATTTTGATATTTTTTCTTCCCTCTACCTAAAAGATTTCAGTTTGTTTTTCAATTGAGTTGTACAGTTTATAGGTCACATTAAAGGTCGGAAAAGATCTGAAATGATTTATCTTTGTCTCATTTGTTTACAGCACAGAAACCTGACATTTTAACAGGGGTGTGTAGATTTTTTATATCCACTGTATATATAAACACACACACAGATATATCATGTTATTACTGACATTAAATCATTGTGATAAAATCATTTCCAAACTCTAGCATAAATGTAAGCATTTTATAAGCCCATGCGAGCAGTTCTAAGATGTGTAAAGTGAATTAGTATGCAGGGTCGTTTGGATCACTGACAGTTCGCTCGTCCAAGTTAGATTGCAATTTTATGATGTGGGCTACTGGCATCCAAGTGCTTATCAGCTAAACTCATTTTGCTTGTAGCTCTGACTCGTAGCCAGCTCCCCGAAGGTGCCCTGGCCCGGCCTGCACACAGCTGCTCTAAGGTTTCCTTTATATCACCATTTGTCTCCTGATTTACTGCTATTGTTAAAGAAATATATATAGAACATTTTGGTTTCAAATCAACTCTATTACAGCACCTTGGGTTTCATAAAATGGGGAGTGGTGCCAAAATCAAGCAAAAAATTAGCAGCTAAGAAGTGATGTACAACAAACTGAGCCAAGAACTGATGAGCAGATTTGCCTTTCATGCCTCAAAACATTTAATAGCCCGGCGATTGTAAGATTTTTATTACACAGTTGAGCAATATAAAGTTGTGATTTTGGGGGGAAATAGAAGGGTTTACATTAAGTTTGAAAACTAGAGCATATAATTACAGAAATACAGACCTCACAAAAGCAATGGGCCCATGAAGTCAACCAATTATATTTCCCTAATACATATATGCCTAATAAATCCTCATTATAGAATCAGATCTTTAAATCGTCTAATTCATCTGTGAGCTATTGGATCCAAATGTAGGCAAATAAACCCTCTGATTAAAAACCGTCTCATTTAGATCCCAAAAACTTGCTTATTCCCTGGCACGAGATCTACGTATTCCAGATAAGCATATATGCATTTTTATTTAAGAATATATCCAACACTTGGACTAATGGACAGCTCAGACGTTTACAAAGATACAACTTCATGAGAAAGTAGCAGACAATTTCAGCTGGAACAACACATGATGAATACTTACCATTGAATTAAAAGTACAAAATTTAACAGTTGTGTTTTATTTTACTTTTTTCGTATTTCAAAATCAGTTTATCATCATTAAACATAATGATTTAAAAGTCCATCTAAAATATAATAGGAACATGTAAGACAATATAAGAGCATCTGTGATTATATATATATATATATATATATATATATATATATATATATATATATAATCACACACACACACGAATATCCTGAAAATGTGACCTGGGTCAGTGTTATGTTGGACCAGCCTGCGGCAAATTAGGGTAAAAAATATGAAATTGTTACAGGCAACTCCTACCAGTGCTGCAAAGCTGCATTTGCAATGCGCTCATTAAACAGTGAAATATGCAACTATTTTAAAAACGGAAATAGATTTTGACTTCCTCTGTTTAATGATGCAGAGCAGTATTAATGTATTCCGTGTCTCATTAAAGGACCGCTGCAATAAAAAAAAAGACACTTGTTTATGAGGCATGTACACAGTTAACCATATTAGCAGCTGTGTAAGCCATGGGTATAAAGATTTTTGGGGGATAAAGTCCTTTTTGTATTTGTTAATCGATTCCTTAAAGCTGGATCATGCAGGTGTGCGGAGAGACGGTGGGGAAGGAGGCAAGAGCGCCATTGTTAAGTTTATTGGATAAGATTGAAATTGACACCACACCCCTCCCACTCGCTGGCCCAGAATCAGACACCTTGCATCAGGAAATCCAACCATTTATCTAAAGAAATGTAAGTGCTTCTTATCATAAACACAGATTTCACCTATGTATTATGGATGTCCCCAGGGCCTAGCAAAGGTATCACAGTTTATTTTCCCTAATTAAAAACTTGCTGTATAACTTTTTCCTGATTAATTATGTTGTTAGTCAGACTGCTTTAACCATTGCAACACTAATTGCATGTGCAAGAAAGCTTGTTTTAGCATTAGATTGCTCTCTTAAAGTAATCTCCCATATCCTTAAATGTTAATGTATATATACACACACCCTTATATACTTTACAGCAAATTCATTATATACAGCCACATTTTACGGTGCAGTTAAGGTGAATGAGAGATATTGTTATCATGGGCTTTAAATAATGTGAGAATCATTTGGCATCTAGTCTCTTAAGATCAATATATAAAAGAGCAGGGTCACAAAGGATCATGAGTCCTATCCTCTTATGCTAGCGCAGCACAAGGCAGCAGCAGTGGCGGGGAGCATCCGCTAGATGGTGCTGCCGATATTCCGCTGCCATATCATAGAGTCAAGGCTTAGGTAAACTGTTAGGGTTAGGGTTGGGGTTAGTTCAAGGGTTAGGCTAACATTATAAGCTTAGAATTTCTCTCACATATCGGCAGCGCTGCTAAATATCGGCAGCGGGATCTAGCAGTTGGAGGCCACACTGCAGCGGTGGACCTGTCCCAACACCATAATAGGATAGATCCGGACCATGTTATACTGATCACAAAATCAGAAGTGTTTACTAAACTTTAAGGGATATGGAACGTCCCCCGTTTAAAAAAAAAAAAAAATCACAAAAGTGTTTGTTTGCACTAGGATCTATTAACAAGTGCTCAAAATCTTAGTTGTTACTCACTGAAACCTTCCAAGTGGTCCCAACAAAGGTTCACCCCCTGTAGCTCATGTAGAAACGGAGATTGGCTAGTACATCTAGTATTAATAGAAACTCTGTATGCATGAGCTGCTGGGGGCAGACCTTTGTAGGGACTATTTGGAAGGTTTCATTGCGTAAAAAACGAGCTTTTAAGCACTTGTTGATTAAATGATGTTTAGATATGCAAATGCACACTTGGTAGTTTATTTTAATTACCAAAGACAGGGAACCTTTAATATCCATTTATTTAGCACTAAAGATCCAACCATTAATACATGTGTTTGAATGTAATGGTTTACATGTCCTTACATTTGTGGGATCATTCCTGTTATGGTGTTGGAACAGGTCCGCAACTGCAGTGTGGCCTCCAACCACTAGATGGCGCTGCTGATATTTTGAAGCACTGCCGATATGTGAGAGAAGTTCTAACGCTTATAATGTTAGCCTGACCTTTGATCTAACCCTAACCCTCACCCATTGACTCTATGATATGGCACCGGAATATCGGCAGCGCCATCTAGCTGATGCCCCCTGCCACTGCTGCTGCCTTATGCTGCGCTAGCATAACAGGATAGGGATCCATTTGTGTAGCTCTGTCTCATTTTGACGTATTACATTATATAATACAAGGATAGTGTAAATCAAGCACGAACACCAAAAATAACAAATGTTAAGGCTAATAAAGTAATCTACATCCATTTTGGGTTCCCCGGTGGTCCAGTGTTTAGGATTCAGTACTTTCACTGCTCAACGTAAGTTTGACTCCAGTCAGGGAACCAAAAAAGGACACCCTTCCTGAAACCAAGCAGAGTTGGGTGTGGTTAGTACTTGGATGGGAGACCCCCTCGGAATACCAGCGCTGTATGCCGTGGACCACTGGAGAAGGAACTGGCAACCCACTCCAGTATCTCTGCCATGAATACCAAGTGGATCAGCAGTCGGACATTACAACAACAACTTCCATTTTAATATGGATCCCTATAGAATATACATTCTGCAGGGTTCTCACTAACACGAGGGAAACCCTGAACTATGTATTTTTCATATGTAACCCCTTTGAAAAGGGGCAGTACAGAAAAAAAAGAAATGCAAGAAGATCATGATTTTAATTTGCAGGGTGGAAGATTTAAGGGTCATGATATAATAGATAAGTGGCAGAGCAGACATTGTAGAGAAAACTGCAGTAACGAAATCAATCATTCCAGGAAAAACATGTTTATTCTGAGAGTTTGCTGGGCTAATGAAGATATAATGGGAAGCAGGATGTATAACCGTTAGATAAAAAGGGAAAGTTGACACCCAATACAACCCTTCGATCCAAGGACCCCAGTGCTATGTTTTCCAGCAGCTCTTTGCTATTGTATATATATCAGTTGTAAAAATATATTAAGGATACAGTTTCCATTCACACCATTTTCAAAAAAAGGGGCAGCTAAGCCTGGAGATTTTTAATACAATTTATACCTTCCAAGTCCTCCGGGCAGAATGCATGAAATCTTTAAAGGGCCACCAAAAAATATGTTTGACTAAGAGCACAATTAATCAGGAAAACAATCCATACAACTAAATATAATTAGAAAAAATCAAGCACATTTTGACGACTTTGCCGGACCATATTGGGGTCCATGATACATTAGTGGAAGTTGTGTGTGAGAGGGGCGCTTATACATCTGGATAGCTGTAATTGCAATGAATGATGCAAGATGTCTGCTGCTGGGTCATTGAGAGAGGGAGGGGTGTGGTGTCAATTTCAAACGTATCCTAGTATCAAACAAGAACTTGGGATTTCTGCCTGTTCAATACCTCCATTGATAACTACATCTACAAAATGCAATCATCATGAATGTGATGTAACAAATACAACATGGATTCCTTTTAATTCACATTTTCCCAAATTATGTTTTATGTTTACGGCGTACACAACTGCAGTGACATGGAATACATTTCTTTTTTCCATGCATTTATACGATCAACCTTTAAACCTGATCAAAAGGTGTGTTTTGCTTGAAAAAAACGTATTAGTATTAAGTAAAACCTATTTTAAATCTCCTTTCCCTTTTGAAATTTGCCAAAAATTTGCCAGCAGTGGCAGCAGCAGTGCCGTCTGCCAACCGCAAGATGGCGCTGCCAATTTTTAGTGACGACACCATAGAGTTAGGGTTAGGTAAACTTCTAGGGTTATGGTGAGGGTTAGTTTAAGGTTACAACTTGTGTGAAATACCGGCAGCGCAGCAAAATATCCAACATCTAGCGGCCACTTAATTGCACTGCAGCAGACAGTGGTGGCGAATTTGAAGCGGGAGATTATATATATATATATATATATATATATATATATATATATATATATATATATATATATATATAGTAAATAAATAGTACATCTGTGTTTACATTTGAAAGCAAGTTAAATCTAAAGCAAGTTAAAAAACCTGCTTCCAGCTCAGAGTTCCGAGAAAAACAGTTATTACACTGCATTCTGGGAAGTTGACCTGGGACATGCAAATGTGCCCACAAATGCCTCGCTCTTCAATCCATAGCCATTATCAAACATGGCTTACTTTAAGCTTATGCATGCTGTATTACACAGCTTTAATGCAAAGCCAAGGTTGGAATAAACACAGGCTGAGTATCCAATGCATGTACAGCTGTTTCAAGCTTACTGGCTATCATCAGCATGGAGAGGGATCTCAGCTTGTGTTGTGGACTTTATGAGTAGGTAGTTCACCACAACAATATATATATATATATATATATATATATATATATATATATATATATATATATATATATACACACACACACATATACGCTATAGTTCAAGTATAAGCCCTTATAAATAGCTATTACAGTGTCCCTATACATTTTTATCTGACTGTTTTTATTCCTGACAAGGGTATTTTTACTAAATAAAAAGTTGATATGCATTTGTGAGAAATATAATCCTGTCTTACAACATGGTCAGTTTTGATGGAAGATATTGTCTGGCATTTGGGAAGATTGAGGTCTTGAACTGGTAGGTATGGATAGAGTGACATGTAACTAAATGATGGCAGCCAAAGAAAAATATGCATTTTCCTACTGTCAACTACTTTTAAAAATGTGCCTGTGAATGTGCAAAGCCAGCAGTTACCGCTGTGCAGGGGGGACGGGGGCAGGTGAGAGGCCCAGCTGGAGATGGACTTTTCCAATTTTTGCAACCACAAATCAAGCATGTTGGGTTCGCAGCAGGCGAGTCTATCCCGGCTGTAATTGGCACCATCTGTAGCGGTGGAGGCGCTGCCTGGCATTCCTGCATTTTATCTTAATAGTCAAGACATTCATCACTAGCCCAAAACTCAGCCAGCTGACAGAGAGAGATTAACTTGCCTTGGTTTGCTTGGGTGAGCTTGCCGGGGCCACAGCTGACAGAGGCCTCATGTTTAATATCCTTCACTGGGCCAATCTGCTTAAATATCTCCTCACATCTTGGGGTTAATGATAAGAATTGAGTGGACAGAATAACTGAAAAGGACTTCCATTAAAGTCTATTATATGGATATGGAAGATTTCTGGGATTTACTAGGTATATAATGCACCTGCGTATCTATTTACTTTTACATTAATGAATGTATATCTAAGTTTACCTTTTTATAATCTAACACATGCTGCTTATATCAGATACACACATTGCATTGAGTCATTCTATATATTAAAAAAAAAAATCTTATTTAAACATAAAATTTGGTTTCCACACCCCCAGAGCTGCTTACATAGGCACCTGGTACCTACCAATAGAATCACTGCCTTTTCAGTACAGATTTTAACCCTATACTTCAAGCCAACAGCATCACAGTGATCTGCACAGCAATGTCTGACTCCTCCTTGCTTTCTTGTTCAGGAGACTACACATACCATAATGTCTTCCTGCATAAACTGCCAATCACATACAGCTGTCTGTGATTGCCAAAACAGTTTATGCTAATTTTATCAGGGGTTTTTAGGGATGTTAACTCTGAAAATCAACTGCTTGCAAACTCTAGAGATTTAGTTAACTTTAGGGTAAGTTTAATAATGTTTGTTTTGGTATTTTTACATGCTGAAAAATATTTTCATACACTATTGATTCTTCTCTATCCGATATATTCAGAATCCAGGAAATTAACTGTATATATGGTAGATATTTAAAGACTGTTTTTGACTATTTATTGTGTATTAAATAAATACTTTTTTATTCAAAAGATATAGAGAGTGTTTGACTACAGTGGTCGGATCTACCCTGTTATGGTGTCAGAATAGGTCCGTCGCTAGATGGCGCTGCCGATATTTAGCAGCGTTGCCGATATGTGAGAGACGTTCTAAGCTTATAATGTTAGCCTAACCCTCACAGTTTACCTAACCCCTGACTATATGATACGGCACAGGAATATCGGCAGCGCCATCTAGCGGATGCTCACTGCCACTGCCTTGTGCTGCGCTACTATAAGAGGATAGGTCCCAGTGGTATTTAAGAAATGTGTACGTTTTCATAAGTACTATATTTAAAAAAGTGTGTTAGATAAGTGGAGCGGCCTCTCAGTGGATGTGGTAGGGACTAAAGTAGTAAAATAACATTAAGTTGACTTGGATCCTTGTAAGGAGCCAGTGTAAGTGCAGATAAAGGCTGTGAGTATCTAGTTCAGCGGTTATCCTCAAGACCCACTAGACAGGCCATGATTTCGGTTTAACACTGTTTGAACACAGATGAGGCAATTAGAGTCTGCTGAACATTAATTGCTCCTCTTGTGTTCACAGTGTTAAACCAAAATCATGGCCTATCTGGTAGGTCTCAAGGAGAGGTTTGAGAACTGCTGATCTAGTTCACCACTTGTTGTTAGTTCAAGAAATGTGCGTTAATGAGATCAACAATAAACCCATTTGTAATTAGAATTAATGATGGGTCAGTCTCACATGACTCACATTGTTTGCCATTGACATTACCTGGAAGAGGTCTACTTATTCAGTATTTGTGATTTATTGCTTCCTATCCTTGTGCTCTGTGCATGTGTGACCTTACCCCCACCTGTCATATTTATTTTTGCCTGACTTTCCAAATAATAGTTGATCAACCAGTTGAAAGGGATGCCCAATCCACAATTGCCTGATAACTGCATTGGCTTCCAAACAAACAACGTGAGTCATCTGACAGTAGGGAGGTAGAGACAGACGCAGAACCTTCGGCAGGAAAACATTTTATTTACAGATGTCTTTCTGAACACACTTTTTTTGAACTAACAAGTGATGAACGAGATACTAACAGACATTGAGTTGACGAGTACACTAGCTTTGTGATTTAAATATATAAAAGGGCATATTGAGAATTGTTTTGAGTCATTCAGTCGTGTCCAACTCTCCATGACATCATGGACCGCAACACACCATGGAGTGGGATGCCAGTTCTTTCTTCAGTGGGCCAAAACATACAGCTCCTGGTATTCCTAGGTGGTTTCCCATCCAAGTACTGACCAAGCCAACCCATTAAAAATCTACATCTGTGATTTAAATAGGATATCAACAGCAGTTTCCTATTTTTTCACATAATAAATAAATAAATATATTTTATTTAAGCAATTAGACAAAATAACATACAGATTAGATAGTTAAATGTAAGTATTTTCCGTATACTTTCTGCGCATCTTACTTGAAGCCGGTCTAGGAATATTTGGCAGAGACCCTGAGATTTGTGATATTCTTGCCAAAGATCCTTCAGCTAATAGTGTAGTTTTTGGTGATTTATATTTTAATGCTGTCTTGAATACAGTACAAATGAGGTGTTTGTACAGTATACCCGCCATGTAAACATCACACCTCTAGTATCACCTGCAGCTGTGTACTCACCTAGTGAATGTGCAGTGATATAAATATAGTCTGGAGTATGCATAATATACAGTGCAATGTGCCAAACACGTCTTAGCCCTTTAAATTATAATTTGCATCCAAATAAAATAATAAAAGCCATAGAATCTAAATTATATATATGTTTAGTTTGCCTCTACTGGCCCCTCTCCCTCCCCTGAACCGTCAGGGAATATCACGGTGGGAGATGGGTTGTGAATCTCCATATTGCATCTTCTAATGCTCTCGGTCATCTGTATTCTATTGGTTCACACATGACGTAGCACACGTCACCACGACAAAACTCCATCATTTTAATACTAAACTAGCTAACAAATGTCCCTTCTGGATTGCTACATTGTCATGATGAAGGGGCTTGTGTACCTCAATGAAGCTGTGAGCCACACAGTCTTTGAACATGTAAAAAAAATTTTGTATATATATATATATATATATATATATATATATATATATATATACATACCTTCTGAATCGCAACCTTGTTGTGGTGATGGGGATTGTGTACCTCAATAAAGCTGTGAGCTGTATCACGTAGGGTCACCAAATATGCGCAGGTCAGATAAATTGCGGTCCACAGGAGCAGGAACTGGCAACCCACTGCAGTATATTTGCCATGAAAACCTCATGGATTAGCACAACCACACAAAAGATATGCCTGGTGTCCATAGGGTCACGGAGAGTCGGATATGACTGAACAGCAACAAAGCAAATGCAGATAAGGAGCATACTGGGAACACTAGATAACAATTACTCAAGCTTATTTTACTTCACTTTACAGATTAAGGACTACTGTAATGCCCAAGCAAAATAAACTATTTATCTTATTTATGCACTGATCATTAATAAAATTCTTGTTTAATCATTTATAATAGCAATATTCAGCATTAAATTAATTTTCCATTTTCAATGATTAGAGTAGAAACCTGCACATGAGTGTCTGTCTCCACCCTGATGAGGTCATTAAGGAGAGTGTGGGAGTTTGGCAGGTTTAAAGAATAATAAGATGCAAAAAGAGAATAGAAAATAACTTCAGTAGCTGAGTCTGAAAGCAAGTTTAATATTGAAAATAGCTTTCTTTAATTAAATATTAATTAACAATGCCTAATTAATATAGCTAGCTCATGCTGTAAGGCACTACAGTGGCCCTTCAGGTCAGATCACACTCTTTACTTGAGTTAATATAAATCTGTGTGCCATTTAAGTGTTCATTTCCTTAACATAAGAATTGTATTCATTTGCAAAAAATGTTTTTCAAAATCAATATTTGAAGGAAAGAACAATGTAGCTTAACATTTTCATTTAAACACTAGGGTTGTAGCTCCTATCTTGTATGTTTATCTTCAACATCTATCAGGTGCCCAGAGGGTGGGGGCAGATCTGCCCAGGAGGCTTTCCTGAAAGGACTTTTTATCTACCTCCTTCCCTGTAGTGACCACAGCCTGCAAACAGACTAGTGAGTAATTAGTTTTAGGACAGTGTCCTTAACAGTGACCTTCCACTGACTGGACACCTAAAAGAGGGTTGAGAGAAGTAGATAAAACTCAAATGTAAGTTTTAGAAGCTAAAGTTATTGACTTTAAATAGCAATTTGATGATTACTAATCAATTGTTAAATATACAAATGGAACCCTATTGTACGAGCATTTGTTGTTGAGTCACTCAGTCGTGTCCAACTCCCCCTGACCCTATGGACTACAGCATACCAGGTACACCTTGTGTCTGGTTATGCTTATCCATATGGTTTTCTTAGCAAAGAAACTGGAGTGGGTTGCCAGTTCCTTCTCCGGTCTGACCTCTGTTATGACCTTACCATCTTGAATGACACTACATGGTATAGCTCATAGCTTCATTGAAGTACACAAGCCCCTTCCCCACAACAAGGCATCAATCCAGAAGGGGTATGAGCAATACAGCGGCGCTTTATCTTAGTTTTGTACAATCCAATAATGTTACAGCTATCCATGATTTATTACAGAACCTCCTCATATTAAAAAGAAATTTAGTGCGTTTTATCAAATATCGCACAGAACCCAGCAATATATTTTGGAGTAATAAATACTTTTCAAGTGATCTCATGTGTTAGTATTTTGGCACACACCAATACCCCTATTTATCATTTCCCTTATGGCTTATATGTAGCCTTGTAGTAAAATAGTCTTAACGCTATGTAACCAGATCTTTTTATGAAATGATTAAATCCCCCGGCTCATAAGTAACATAAGGCTTATATATGTTATATATTTGTTGTGTTGTTATATGTAAACTATCCAAAAATGCAAAAAGTCTAAAAAAAAAAATTGATTAATTAGGGAAAAGACAATTCCATGGGTTTAAATGGGCATATACACACATAGATCATGTACACTGCATATGTGTGACTAGGGTACAACAAAACATCATACAGCTTTGAGAATAATTGTAATGCTGGGCCCCAGAGGCATCCATGATACTTTGGATAACACTGTATGCGTGAGAGGATATTTCTTCTAAACAGCATGTCTTACATCCCTAAGCATGTTTGAGGAACAGGGTTAGATGTCAAATTCAATGATTTCAGATTATCTAACAGACCTATATTAACCCCCCATGCTCCAGCTGATGGTAAAGCAAAGACAAGAAGGATTCAGATCTATCCTATTTTAAACTCGCCACCAGTGACAGCTGCAGTGGCGCCAAGTGGCTGCTAGATGGCGCTGTGGATATTTTACACAAGTTGTAACCTAACCCTAAAAGTTTACCTAACCCTAACTCTATGGTTTCGGCACTGAAAATCGGCAGCGCCATCTAGCGGTTGGTGGGCGGCACTGCTGCTGCAAGTTTGGTCCTGGTAGGCTGCACACAGGCCTGGATTTAATGATTTCCTTTTTTGGTGAGTCAATCAGGATGACTAAAGAAGTGAAAGTTTCACCTGGGTGCAGCAGGGATATCCTTAAATCCAGGCCTGTGTGCGGCCCAACAGAACCAAACTTGGACACCTGTGCTTTAATACATAGTCTTCAAGAATTCTGATGGCTTATGGAGATGCTAATGTTAGTGCATTATATACAATGCAAATTAGTTCGGTTTTTCTTTAACTGCAGCGATCAATCAATAGAGTGTCACATAGGTGAAGCTTGAGTTTTTGATAATTGCAGAAGAGAAATATCCTGCTCTGTCAGTGCTGGAGCACCCCTATGGGGTGAGGTTGGAGCAATATATACTCAATACGGTTTATATTGCTGAAATTGCCATGTGTTTGAAAGAAAAAAACAATCAAGAAATATTAGTGCAAAAATTCATTATAACCTTTGCAGCACTTCTTTTCCATGTAGTATTTAAAAATTGCTCTTTTAAATAAGTGTTTGAAAAAAATGTATTTTATTTATAGAGCAAGCCTTTTTTAATTAATTAGTTGCAAGTTAATATAATTAGTCTATCTATATTCACAAACTATAGTACAGATTTTACTGGGCTCATTGGAGCACAATGACTTAGATGATTAAGTCCTCAATAAATATAACAGATCCCAAAGTAAATGTTTTCATTTAAAATGTATCTGGAAATATCATTGCTCTCTTTACTGTTCTTGTTAGACTTAATGTACTTTTTTAAAGCATATGGCAAAACTTTAGCACTATCCAAAACACAAAATCAGCAACTGGTCATATAAATAGGACTAATACAATAAGGCCCTCATTCAATTGCAATTTGGCCAATTGAATAGGGATCTAAATAAGCACATAGCATATTTTTTTTAAAGAAGTTTTTAGTTAGTAAGCATCTATCCAAAAGCAAGGTCTTCACTAACTAAAAACTTCTTTAAAAAAAATATGCTATGTGCTTATTTAGATCCCTATTCAATTGGCCAAATTGCAATTGAATGAGGGCCTAACAGAGGGAACTAGACAATTATAGGTATATATGTGCTGTGGATTTTTTTTTTTTACTTATAGAGACTCAGTAAAATTGATTTTTTGTGTGTTTATTATCGCCAGAAGCATTTAAACAAATGCAATACTATAAACCCCAAAAAATAAAATAAATGAAACTGTGTAACTCACAGTAAAGGGGTGATTTTCTCATTAAGCAGAGTAGGCAGCTGCACAGGGCATCATGTTTCAGCAGTGAAATATGTCCTAAAACACAGCCACAGGTCTTTTCTTTGTGCTTGGATTTCCTTCCAGGAAGTTTTTAGTGTTATTGGGTGTGGGAGCAGTAAAGGTCCTCTCTACCTTGTGCGTTAAACCTAACAGCATGCTGGGAGTTGTAGTTTTGTGTTAAGATGAACTACAGGCAAAAAGAACTACAACTGCAAGAATTCCCTGGGAAGGGACATCACTCTTATCAGTTTGTTTCAGGGAAGATCATATAGTCCCATGTACGTATGTGGAGCGAATGACGGCAGCATTGATTGACCACGACTGGTACTAAGACCAAACGAGCCCTTGAGAGTTAATGAGTTATTTACATGATATGAATTGAAATTTAAAGCACAACTGCACAATAAAAACTAAGAACATAATTAAGAAGGAAAAAGTCATACAGATACTTTTTTTTATACTTTTAATTAGAAAAAAACAAATGTTGAAGCCTCTGCTGGGCCATGGGGAATCCATGATAAATAGGTGGAAGTTGTGTATGTGCATTCACATTTCTAGAGAGATATGGCTGCATCTCCTGAAACAAGGAGTTTGCTCAACCAATTATCTTAACAAAGGCTCTCTGTTCAGTCCTCACCCAACACTCTTACGTTAAAAACACACCCTCATGATCCAACTCCAAGGCACTGATGTCACAAACACAAAATGGATTCCTGTACTTATAAAACAAAGTCTTCAAAAATTCTAATTTTCTCAAAAATGTTTTATGTCCTTCAGCCACATTAAATATGAAGCCTGTAGCGGGAACGGTACACCCGCCAAGCCTTCGGGCTTGAAATTCTGCATACTTACAGAGCTATTACATTCAACCATGCCGCGACCAACGTGCCGGAGACGCAAACCCATAAATCATTCTTGTGCACATTGCATTTGCGGCCGTGAACATGATCAATTGGTCAAACCTGTGGTTACGGGTTTAGACTGAGCCAATGGAAAAAGAGATCGTCATCATTACGTCACAGAAAAATGGAGGTTTGATTTCAAACCCTTACGGGTCTGAATTTTGACCGGACCCTCATGACCCTCATTCCAGAAATAAAGCAATATTAATAAATCAGTAAAAATAATATTCTAGTCCATGCGAGTTCCATTATATGTATTAACACATTGATTGTCGGGATCGATATAACACGTAAATTAAACATATTTTTTATTGCAGATTTGCTAGCTTGAGAATGTTGTGCTATTAATTTTAATACCTAACATCGCTTTCACTTTAATTTTAAGCACAGTAGTGTGTTGTTATTTGCATTTACAATGCTACGGATAGGACTCTCTAGTACCCGTAGGCTCCATTTGCGGGTTACGGTTTTGAACTCCAGTGGATTTGTAGCAGTTTAATAGCGATTTGCAAACGTAACTTTTACGTGATAGACAGATCAAAGGTTTTGCGGCAAAGGAGTTCTGATTTAGACATCCCGTAGGGTTTTCCCACATGTAACCCGCAGATCGTTTGCGGGTAGCTTTAAGAGGCCAATTTAATAGCCATAAATCTTACGGGCTCTGTTACAGGCTACTGCGTTACACGTTGAGGGAATTTAATGTGGCTGCATGACAAACAAGTGCCATTTGTCTGAAACCGCAGTGGTCCTTTAACCCCATCTCTGCCCTCTGGCATTTTGAAAACAGATAAGAACAGCAAACTCTTCTGGTCACTAAATGTTTAAAGTAGTGAAATATTAATTACTCTACTATAATAAAAATAATATTGTTTGTAATGTTCCTGTCATTAAACTTTTCCCAACCTAATTGTCCTTTTTGGCACATTATTATTACCCTTACACGCTATAATGCATATCAATCACATATATAGTTGTGAGCAAACGAGCCGTTGCTAACGCTTGCGGGCTCGAGTAGCGAGCCCGCGGCCATCGCGAAGTGAGGGTTGTGCAAGCCACGGCCCTCGCATAGCAAGGGCTGCGGGCGAGGGCCTCAGTTTGTGGCATGGAGCGCCAAAGGCGCTCCTTGCCAGCAACTGCGACCCTCGCAAAATTTACGTTCAAACGCAAACAACCACACAACAACCGCGACCACGCAAACAACACGACACACCAACTATGACTCTCGCAAACTTTACCTCGCAACGCAAACAACTTACGAGACACGTTACCACACATGACGACCTTGCCACAATCGGACGCAACTCGCGAACATTACAAAATTCAAAACACAATAAATACACACAGCACATACATAAAAAGCTTACCTACAGCAAGAGGAAGCATCCAGGACCTCAAAAAAAAAAATTACACCTTCATTTAACTCAAAATTAAAGAGTTTAGACACTAAAAAATTAGTTGAGCGACAGAAAAAATGGCCGCCGAACAAAACGAAAACGAGGCTACAGCACTCTAAACACGCAAAACACCACAAGAAACTTGCAAAACACCACAAAAGACCTACGGATATTCCGCTAAGACGCATACCACACATTACCCGCCATTTTACGACAATGCGGAAGTACACAGCTACGCTAACGGTTTGGTCTCGCGCACGCACAGTGTTACACTGCACACATTCAGCATGCTTACACAGCAGCTCCACACCACTAATGCTGCAGCAACATCAAAACACATTGTCAGCTCTTCAACAGAATGCTTCAAAATAGGTAAAGTATATTCACTTATTAATGTATTACATATTTCATTATTACACACCAAACAGCATTAGCTACCTTACAATTTCATTGCCGTCATTTTTTGAGGGGCAATTCGCTAGTACTTATATAAATATGTGTTTGTGGCGGGAGCTCCCAAGTAGCAATGTCCTAACAATTGCCCCATCACACAGCCCGGGTTAGCTGTGTTGGAATGAGTATTTAAACGGTTTAAAAATCTTGCTGGAAATGCAGTTTTGCAGCATCACCTGCAAAAAAAAATTAGGTTATTTATGCATACATCTGCATGCCTGAAAATAAGTGAGTAAATGTATTTCCTGCTTATAATCTCTAGTAGTATGGGAAACTGAGATTGGGCATGCAGATGAGCAAGCAATGCATTTTCAAACACTGTATTTCTTGAGATTCTGCCCAGGAAATACACTTTTCCACAAATTTTTAGACATGTAAATATACTAAATTGTTGCATCATATCTCATTGTACTAGTAACGATGTTAACTAGACTGGTATAGCCATCCTGTGGTGTCCCTGGAGCTACTAAGAAATGCTCCCTTTTGCAGGACGTCTTCGATCCAATATTGCTGTAAGTGGGTGGAATTGCTTGTGTAATAATAAGCCTACTGATAATGTTTCTGTAAGGAGTGAAAGAGGAAATCAGAACAAGCTATAAAGCTGTATTTCATAGACGACGGATGTAATATTCCTTATAGGTTCTATTAAACTGAGGTCAGTAATGAAAGTTTGTAATTTCATAACGAAAGACTTCATTGCCCCGTCAGTGCTAGTTCCACTGTGATCTGTTCACTAGGCCCCGGAGAGCAACCTAATAGAGACAGGAAGCCAATATCACAACTAACAATATTATCTCAAACATAATGTGCTTTTATATGAAAGAGCACCGATACAGAAGGTTAAATATGCCTGTAATTGGATGTGACTAGTTTATCTTTTTTTTCATCATGTTTGGGGCAGGAAGCGGCCATTTTGTTTTGTTTCTGCTACTGAGATGTTATCATTCAAGCAATGTAATCTGATTGGCTCAAAAGATTCCAGAGCAGGAAGTGCAGACAGCTTCCTCATTAGAGTTCTTCACCATAACTGGGCTATAGTGATGTCTGTACAGACCATACATGGCAGTGTTTACCATAAATGATTATTCAAATAGCAGTAAAAATCATGTTCTTTCCTAACGTACTATACATAACAAAAGTATTATTATCTCAAATCATCATAAGTACGTGCGTTTGTATTATATATATATATATATATATATATATATATATATATATATATATATAGTGGATATAGAAAGTCTACACACCCCTCTTAAAATGTCAGGTTTCTGTGCTGTAAAAAAATGAGACAAAGATAAATCATTTCAGAACTTTTTCCACCTTTAATGTGACCTATAAACTGTACAACTCAATTGAAAAAAAAACTGAAATCTTTTAGGTAGGGGGAAGAAAAAATAAAAAAATAAAATAATATGGTTGCATAAGTATGCACACCCTCTTATAACTGGGGATGTAGCTGTGTTCAGAATTAAGCAATCACATTCCAGATCGTGTTAAATAGGAGTCAGCATACACCTGCCATCATTTAGAGTGCCTCTGATTAACCCCAAATAAAGTTCAGCTGCGCTAGTTGGTCTTTCCTGAAATTTTCTTAGTCGCATCCCACAGCAAACGCCATTGTCCACAGAGAGCTTCCAAAGTATCAGAGGGATCTCATTGTTAAAAGGTATCAGTCAGGAGAAGGGTACAAAAGAATTTCCAAGGCATTACATATTTCAGTAAAGACCAACTAGCGCAGAATTCCAAGAAATACAGTTATTGCACTGAATTCTGATAAACTCGGCAGGGACACGCAAATGAGCCCACAATGCATTATCACTCTTAAATAGCTTAGGATGGATTATGCACAAGTTACGGGAACTGCCCACAGACAGCTGTTTTGATCTTATATATGCAGAAATATCGCTCAACATAGACATTTCAATGTTCTGCACTGCATCTGCAGATAGCATGCCGCCCACTAAATATGTGATGCCCTAGGCTTGGACCTTGTTGGGCCTCTCATAACACACTATGTGATAGAGTACAAACAGCAAGGTACGAGAGCAAGCAACATTTTTGGACTTGGCGCCCTTTCCATATAAGCTGCGTATATGTAGCTACCTCTCCTTCTCCAATCATAATCTTAGTTATTTCTTGAGACAGAAGCCCTCACCTCCTTGTACTCTTCTATATGGTCTTCCTGTCCCCCTTACACTTCCCTCTTTTATGCAATTAGTTCTAATGTCTTACATATCTTTCCCCATCTTTTAAAGTGCAGTGTTGATTATTTGTTTGCATTTACAGTGCTACGATCAGGTGTTTAACCCCCTTGCGAGTCCCATCTGGCAATCATCGGATTTTCTTCTACATTTGCTATTTACGGGTGCGAACACAATTGCTTGAGGAATTGTAGCATTTGAATAGCAATATGTAACATTTACGGGCTTGAAACATCAAAGTCTTAGCTGGGTCCGAGTTAAGATTTTAACGGTTATTTTCAGCCTGTAACCCGCAAATCGTTTGTGGGTAGCTAAAAGACGTTAATTGAATAGCAAATTAGTTTACGGGCTACATTAGTAACTTACAATTGCTTAATTGAATCAAGGCCTTAATTTAATAAATTATGACCCAGAGGCTAATCAGAATAGAATAACGTTTAGTAAATTCAGGTCAATATCATTTACTCCCACTGGAGATTTGCAAGATAAAAAATAATATACCATATTGGAAAAGCAGTGATGTATTTTACTGCAGAGATTGATCATTTAGACGGATGTCATGTAACAGTTGGCTAAGAGGTATTACGAGGACATGGAGAGCGCGGGTGTACACTCCACTGACAGCATTATTGCACATGAATCAGCATACCTATTAAAGTGCGCCATTGTGACAAGCAAATTAATTTCCAACCCTTGTACAATCACGGTCCAGTAACATCACTTGTTTAAGTGATGGAATACCTGCCAAAAATAAAGTTACATTGCACTGACAACTTTTTCAATAGCGCATAAAAAAAAAATATCATCGGAGAAACTAAAAAGAAAATTGTGATGTCTCGTTCTGGGAAGTCGCTTGTGTTGAAATTAATTGTATGGCGCGTTTGCAAATCGATGACAAGATTGTAGACATTATTACAATAAAATTTAGTGAAAGAGCTATTAGTATGGGTGCAATAATGTGGAAATTAGAGATATCAACTGTAATTATGTTGTCATGTCTGAGACTGAATAGCAGCATTGTGTTACCTTGACAATCAAAGGATTCCATAATCTGATATGAGAAGTGTGAAGAGTTGGGCTGCAAGATGTAAGATTTGTTGTTGTGTCTTTAGATGCACTGCAGCCTCGACTCTAGATGTTTCATTAAATGCATATTTAAGTTTCCTGGATTATGAATGCATCTGATAGAGGAGAATCAGCAGTGTATGCAAAGTTTTTTGTTTTTGCATGAAAAATACCAAAATAGACATTAACAAACTGATCCTGATGTTTGCTAAATCTCTTGAGTTTGCAAGCAGTTGCTTTTGTGAGTTAATACCTCTGGATATTTCTGCCAAAAATAGCATAAATTTAATTTGTTTTGGCCAATCACACGCAGCTAATGCATTGTAACAATCAGTGATGACAGTTTGGTCAGGAAGGAATCATTGTATGTGTAGCCCCCCTGTAGAAGGAAGCAGGAGCCAGACACTGATCTGTAGTTCTCTGCATTGAGCTGCTGCTGGCTTTAAGGTTAGTAAAAATGTGTACACAAATTGAAGTGTTTCTATTGGTAGGTACACTGTGCCTATGTAAGCAGCTCTGTTTTTTTTAAATAAAATAAGATTGTATATGTATATTATGGCTCAATGTAATGTGTGTTTCTGATATAAGCACCATGTGTTAGATTAGAGAAAGATAAAAGTAGGGAAACTTAGATATATCTTTAATGACAAAGCCCATAACAACTGCTATTAGCCACAACATTGGGTGTAATGACTTGGGTTTGGGCAGCAGTGCATCTAAAGATGCAACCACAAGCAGCACATCTTGCTGCATGCCCATTCACTCTGAGCCAGGGGCGCAGAAGGACAAAATGGAGAACCCCTAGAAATAAACAGAGCAATTTTTTAAATGCCATTTTTTATATTCAAACTTTAAGTGTTTTTACAAATAAATAGCTAACTGAATCTCATATCAATCACTAGTGGTACTTTAAGGTAAAAATATAAATAGAGGTATGTCTCTAACAAAATTAGAGGGACACCGGCACCTAAAAGGCGACAGAGAGAAGCCTATTTGTGGGAAGCAACAATGACAAATCCAATGTATTTTTTAAAAACTACATTGAATTTATTTTCTTTCTATTAACAAAGTAAATCTTATTGTTGTGCAGGACAGCGCAGCTTTAAGCCAATTTTGTTCTGCTTTAAGCGATTTAACGCCATTTAATGGCAAATCTTACAACATTGCAGACATGAGTATATCTGCAGGTGTATTATATCTCTAGAGGAGACGCAGAGGACGCTGGGAGAGACTTTGTGTATCTCCCCTTGTTTAACGATGAGCTCATGATAAAGGACTGTGACATTTTTACTGCGGACTGCAAAAATGTGAACTACATCTGGCACAGGAACCAGAGTACGAGATTATCCGCAACCTTCAGGTGCTCTAATGGTCAACTCACTCTGGGACACCGCGCAGGCAATAAGGTAAAAAAACAAAAACATATATGGCTGCTTAAAAATAAAATTGCCAGTTACAGTACTCAGTGGGATTGTACGAGAGTGGGTTATGGCCACTGTGTGTTCTGGTGGGAATGTAATACCACAAGTGGGTCCCTGAGGGTGTGCACTACAAAGTTCATACAGAGGTGGTCTTAACTGTGTCTCAGTTCTTCAAGACGTAGTTATTGTGTTGGATTTTATTTAAAATTTCCTAAAGTATATGAAAACATATTTTTCTATTCTATTTTCTACTGATAAAAGTGAAAATGATATGCAAAAAAAAACCCACCCGGAAAAATAATTGCAAATAATTGATGACTATCCCTGCAGCTCTGAATCTGAGCATGCCCAGAACCCAAGGAACACTTACACTGAATAGATACATTACCCCATTGGGTCAGAACATGCCCTTACACTGACCAAAATACATTCGGAGGCACAGGGCTCTGCAATAATTGTCAATAATTTACTTTGCACGCTTCAATGGAAACTTACTGGTGGAGAATGCAATATTAATTATTGAATTCATACAGAATTCTTTACTGCCATATTTGGTACCTCCACTGAGCCACTAACACAAAGCTTCACACAATACTGACTATAGAATACAGACCTAGCTTTACCCACTATAGCGTGCACAATACAAACATAGCTCTGCATATTGCTGAATACACAATACACATGTAGCTCTGCATATTGTAAATACCCAATGCTGAAGGTACAGTACATACTGGCTGCACATCCTGTTGATTACACAATATAAATCTAGTATTACACAATACACAATACAAACTTAGCTTTACATAATGCTCGATACACAATACAAACCTATCCTCACAGATTGCTGACTATCCTGTTTTGTGTTTGCCGATGTTCGCCGGAACAGTGCGCCGATGCCAACTCTAGGAACGTGCGCGCTCCAACAGCCATCTAGTGCTATGAATGAGCTACTACGCCTGGTAAGTGGTTAGGGTTAGAGGGTTAGGGGTTAACCTCACAATGCTGTTGTTTGACGCACCACACGAGGCTCGCAATGTGCGGCTTCTCTCTCTCTGACTCCCTCCTTCTGTTTCCTCTCCCTCCCACTGTCTCTTCCCACCCTCTGCCTCCCCTGTGTCTCCCCCCCCCCCTCCCTCCCCTGTGTCTCCCCCCCTCCTCTCCCTCCCCTGTGTCCCTTTGCCCCCCCTGCACATGCGTAACCCGCATACTTTGCGAGCGTTACACACAAACTCACAGTACGACAACTATATTAGTGATACAATACAAAGCTAGCTCTACATAATGCTAAGTACACAATACAAACCTATTTTTACACAATGCTAGAATACACAGTTCTAACCTGGTTCTACATAATGTTGTATACAAACATATCCTTATACAATGCTGTATACACAATACAAACTTAGCTTTACACAATGCTGAATACGCAGCACAGGCTTGGCTTTACACAATGTTGAATACACAATACACAACAATCCGTACACAATGCTGAATACACAATACATACTTATCTTTAAACAATGCTAAGTACACAATACAAACCGATTTTTACACAATGCTGAATACACAGTACTAACCTGGTTCTACATAATGTTGTATACAAACATATCCTTATACAGTGGTGAATACACAATACAAACTTAGCTTTACACAATGCTGAATATGCAGCACAGGCTTAGCTTTACACAATGCTGAATATGCAGCACAGGCTTAGCTTTACACAATGCTGAATATGCAGCACAGGCTTACCTTTACACAATGCTGAATATGCAGCACAGGCTTAGCTTTACACAATGCTGAATATGCCGCACAGGCTTAGCTTTACACAATGCTGAATATGCTGCACAGGCTTAGCTTTACACAATGCTGAATATGCAGCACAAGCTTAGCTTTACACAATGCTGAATATGCAGCACAGGCTTACCTTTACACAATGCTGAATATGCAGCACAGGCTTAGCTTTACACAATGCTGAATATGCAGCACAGGCTTACCTTTACACAATGCTGAATATGCAGCACAGGCTTAACTTTACACAATGCTGAATACAAAATACAAAACTATTCTTACACAATGCTTAATACACAATACAAACAGCGGTCCTATCCTGTTTTGTGTGCACCGCTGTTCGCCGTTACAGCGCGCCCCCTGCTTACTCTTGGAACACACGCGCTCCACAAGCCATCTAGTGGTATACATGAGCTACTACGCCCGGTAAGTGATTAGGGTTAGAGGGTTAGGAGGTTAAAGGGTTAGGGTTAGATGGTTAGTGGGCTGGGGTGTACTACCTATTATTTGCTGGGTGATGGCGAAGCAAGCACAGTCGCGTTCCTTGAATCAGCGGGGGCGCGCGTCCACAAAGGCGCAAACAATACAGGATAGGTCCCAAACAGCTTTACACAATACCAAGTACACAATACAAACCTATTTTTACACAATGATGAGTACACAATACAAAACTATCCTTACACAATGCTGAATACACAGTACAAATTTAGCTTTACACAATGCTGAATACACAGTACAAATTTAGCTTTACACAATGCTGAATACACAGTACAAATTTAGCTTTACACAATGCTGAATACGCAGTACAAACTTACCTCTACATAGCACTGCGTATCCTCCCCTACACTTCCACAATGCTGTCCATTTTAAATCTCACAATGGTTTGAATGCTGATGGCCAGCAAGAGGTGTAAAGTGACACAACATCTTCCATTACTGAATAAACAAACCCGTAACACTGCTAAGAGGCAAACAGAGACAGCTAAGTGCTTCCCAGACAGAACATGCAAAACAATATTCAAATAAAAGTGGGGCTTTTCATTTTTTTGGCTGTCAAAGTACAATCTTAACAATTTGCTTAAATTAGCCAAATGTAGATTAACCACTGGCCATTTTGTTTTTCTCTCAGCTGTCACTATTACAAACACAAAGTGACAGAAGACAGGACATGATTCCACTGACAGCCCTTCAAATATATGTCCTAAAAATACAAGTAACTACAAAACACACACCACCCTATGCAAAGTAATTTGTTACAAACACATTTTATCTGTTTTACAGTGAAACTTTCAGTTTGGCTTCACAGCCAATCAGAGGCTAAAGCCCAGGATGTCTTCATGATCTGCTGTAATTGCCAGCAATAGGTGGCAAGGGCTTGAAGCAGAATGTATTTAGGGCTGGCAGGGAGATGAAACAGGATATATTCAGTGTTGGCAGATGAGGAGGTACCATATATTCATGCTGGAAGGAGATGGAGCAGCATGTATTCAATGCTGGCAAAGTGATGAGACAATATGTATTCAGTGCTGCAGGGGGATGAGGCAACTTTTATTCAGGGCTGGCATGGAGATGACCCCTCCTGTATCGCTACCTTGTCATGGTGAAGGGGCTTGTGTGCTTCCATGAAGCGGTGACCTATACCTGAAGGGTCACCCAAGATGGGCAGATCAGTCCACTGGAGAAGGATCTGGCAACCCACTCCAGTATCTTTGCCAAGAAAACCTTATGGATAAGCACATCCAGAAACAAGATGTGCCTGGCATGCTATGGTCTATAGGGTCACGAAGAGTCGGACACAACTCCCTATATAACACATGGAGATTCATTGAAGGCAGGGGGTGGCAGCAGGTATAGTGTGAGAGGAGAATCATACAGCATGTACACAGGGCTGGTAGGCAAAATGTTTTCACCGTTGCCTGGAGAATGAGGCAGTATGTATTCAGGGCTGACTGAAGAAGCACATATTCAGTACTAGGTGAGGAAATGTGTACTGGAAGGGTGTGAGACCATGGCTGGATTACACATTAGGCCAACTACGCAGCCGCCCAGGGGCGCTTCCCTTTGAGGGGCACCACTTTAAAAAAAATGGTTCCTGGCTTTTTTTTTTATATACTGGCTACTAGGGGGTAACCACCTAGAACAAGAGAGGAAAAGGAACTTACACGTACAGAAAAGGCAACATTGGGTCTGTGCATACCTTGCATACTCACTCGCAGGGGCTCCTCCACTTCACTGCCTAGGGGCTCCAAAAAGGTAGATAGGGCCCTGGGTGAGAAATTACGTATAATGTGCTAGCAGTGGGAGTGTGCTGGTGGGGCCACACTGTAGCATATATTCAGCACTATGGTATATGGTGGCATGTATTCAGTGCTGGCAGGCAGAATTTATTTAATACTTTCCGGCAGAGCAGTTCCACATTAAATGTAAACCATTGTAAAGCTCTTTATGAGCTGCTTTAACTTACTTACTTTGCATTCTGAACAAGGCCTAGTGAAGTAATATTACTACATTCAGAGGATCGTTTTCCTGCAGCGTCCAAAACCTATTTATTGTGATGTCTTTTTAAAAGACCATAAAGTCGAACTAAGATAAATAAATGATTGCAAACAACAAAAGGCAGCAAAGTGAAGGTGCTCAGTAATTATCTGTCTAGATTAATCAGCCTCCCCGCGCTTTGCCTTCGTTAAGATTGCAATGTTTTAGAGCCCAAATAAAACATGTGTAACAATTAGCCTAGTGGCCCATTAGGTGATACAGAATGATAATAACATTGACATACATTTATTGCAGAGACATGTATAAAGTGCATGTGATATGTACACAGACACCAAATGAAGCCATTATCATAAGTACTTTTCCCGTAATAGCAAATTAATTCATAACAACTGTGCACTTAAAATAAAATACCTGAGATATGAATGTCACAATACCTGCTGCTATTTAATATCCTGCTATCATCCGGTGATAAATAAGAATCGCTGTGTTAACATTTTATTATTAAACGGTGTAAATTAAAGAAGCACTGTATGATAAAAAAATAATTATTGAAAAATGTGAGCATAATTAAGGAGGGAAATGAGCTTTTAATTAGATAATCCCTCTGCTGTAGGAATCCATTGTTTAGCTGTTCAGTTGTGTCCGACTCTCCACCACCATATGGACCGCAGCACGCTAGGCACATCTATGGTTATGTCTCTGGTTGTGCTTATCCATAAGGTTATCTTGGAAAAGATACTTAGGGTTTAGAGGTCCAATTTGCAATCTGAGTTGCAATCCAGAAATGAAGAAATCAATAAAAATGTATAAATTAATTGTTCTAGTCCATGCGGGTTCCATGATATGTATTAACTCCTTGATTCCCGGAATCAATATAACACGTAAATAAAACTTAAAACAAATATATATTTTTATTGCAGATTTGTGAGCTTGAGACTGTTGTGCAATTAATTCTAATGCCATTCATTGCTTTCCCAGTATTTTTAAGTACACTAGTGTGTGTTTATTTGCTTTTGCTGTGCTATGAACAAGTGTCCATTTTGTTTTTCTCTCAGCTGTCACTATTACAAACACAAAGTGACAGAAGACAGGACATGATTCCACTGACAGCCCTTCAAATATATGTCCTAAAAATACAAGTAACTACAAAACACACACAACCCTATGCTGATATTAATTGGCTACATTTTGCTACTCTCATTCAATTTCCGAGTTACAGGCTCAAAATCACTGCGGTTGTCAAAAACATAACTCCGTCCTATCTCCTCCTTCTCCATCGGGAGGCATCCATTATACTTTGGTAAAGGGTTTATGTGTGAAAGGAATGTGTAGGAACAGGCACTGCAATTATACTTGCGAGCTGCCTGCTTCTGTGGAAAGGGGTAGGTATCAAATACCAAATCCTTAAAATTATTATTATTTTTTAAATCACACTCTCCCTCCTCCCCCACTTTTCACTAGCTATGTACATGTCATCCGGATCCACACAATCAAGAAGAGTCCATGTCACACAATATGGAAACTTTCTATACAGTGACTTTTTAAAAATTAAGATTTTCTCTAAAATATATTTATGCTCATGGCTTACATAGCTGCTAATTTGTAATCACCAGTAAATGCAAACATGACAAGATGAAATAGTATAGATTAACATGCAATGTATTTATACTTGTACTTTCCATAATACATTTAATTTAAAAAAACATTTCATAAAGATTACAAAACTAGATTCCATTGAAAGAATGTCTTTTAAACTCCATTTTGGGTTTGCTGCTGAAATTAGTTATTACATGAAAGAGTAAAGTATTTCATCATAGACCTCAATAACACAGATTGTGCATGCTGTGCTTGCCTGCATCAGACACACCCAAATCTAAGTTTGTCAGTGGGAGGTCTAAATTGTATTCAGTTACCAGCTGAAAAAAAAATGTAATAATGCTAATTATTCATTAAAACAAAATGAATTTAGATTTTTCTTATAGTCCCTAGAGGGAGGTATCCATGATACATTAGTAAAGGTTGTGTGTGTGTGATTGTTTGTTTATTTTTATATTTAAGCATACGCAGGGCTTGCAATTAAACATGCAAGCTGCTTGCTTCTGAGCATGTGTGAGCAAGGTAGGTAGGTATCTAAATCAAAAAATGTATGATTTAATGAAGTTCCCTCTTCCCCAGTGCTCCCTCCACTGCTCAGTAGATGCATGTCATCAGGCTCCAAACTATCAGACTTTACACACAAAGGGCCTCATTCTATTATCGGCCGTAAATCGGCCGTAAGGCTGCGATTCCTTGCGGGGGTTCAGTTTACTCGCGATTCTATTATACGGCCCCGCAAGGATCTCCTTTTACGGCCGGCCGCATATCTTGGAACCGGCCGTAATCTGTGAAATATAAAAAGTCAAAAATAAATTCAAGCCTGCACTGTACAGCTCTGTAAATGCTAGGGATCATATTGGGGGACATGAGGAATAAAAGGAACCCACTCTCAAGCTTGCACATCAGCCCAAACCCGAGTTCAAATTAACTGTTTATTTGCCGGCTGCGGCGGGGGTGTGTCTGAGGTGCTCCAAGCACTCTGGACTTTTTACATGTATATTTTACGGATATTAAAAATAAAATATTTTACGGATTTGAGTACAGGATAATTATGTGCTATTTTTTCTAACACCTAAAATCCCTTTATAGTCTTCTCAAAGTGCAGGATGGCTTTATTTGAGCTATTTTATGTGCTTAATTGGTGCTAGCGAGACCTTTTTCCTGCAAGTAACTGCGGCTCGTTTTTAGCCTTGCAGAGAGGTTTCCCGGAGCAATTGAATTGCAAATCTCTTGCGGCCGTTTTAGATCAAAGGCTTTCCTCCGGCGCGATCGGCCGCAAGAGATAGCAAGGCACCGGCCGCAAGCCTGCCGGAGTCCCCGGCCGTAAGGGAATAGAATAGCAGAATAGCTTGCGGCCGGTCCTTGCGGCCCCGCAGCGGCTGCGGCCGATAATAGAATGAGGCCCAAAGGCCCCTATTTAATTGTCCAAATCGCAATTACTGGAGCCTGTAATGGAGCATGTAAATGTTACTGATATTAATTGGCTACATTTTGCTACTCGCGTTTGATTTGCGAGTTACAGGCTCAAAATCACTGCGGTTGTCAAAAACATAACTCCGTCCTATCTGCTCCTTTGATTTTTCAAGCCTGTAAATGTTACCAGTGCTAAAAGCTGACACATTTTTGCTCATTATTTTCCTACAGTTCCTGGCAAATAGATGGGGAAGAAGTGGAGGCAGTGACACATTTTATTTTTCCTGGGATCCAAGATCTCTTCAGATGACTGAAGCCGAGAAATTAAAATACTTTTGCTTCTGGGAGGAAAGCTATTGCAATCTTGGGCAAGCTATTAAAAGTACAGATATTACATTATCAACAAAGGTCCACATAGTTAGAACTATGGTATTCCCAGGAGTAACATACAGATGTGAGAGGTGGACCATAAAGAAGTCTGAGCTCCATAGGATTTATGTCTTTGAATTGTGGTGTTGGTGAAAACTGTTTAGAGTCCCCTGAACTGCAAAAAGATCCAATAAGTCAATACTTTAGGAAATCAAGACAAACTGTTCCCTAGAAGGTTTGATCATGAGGCATGTCATGAGAAGACAGGATTCCCTAGAGAAGACTCTAATGCTGAGAAAGATTGATGGATGGATGCGGTCATTGAAGCAATTATGTAGTTTAAAAGGGCAGTGGCTGACAGATGTACTTGGTTTGCTGTGGTCTATAGGTTATGGAGAGTCAGACACAACTAAACAACACATTTCCCTACAAGTCTCCAGGGAAACAATACATTGAAAGTAGTTTAGCACTGGGACATGTATTATAAATTCCTACATCACACAAAGCAAAATAAAAGGTGCTTCCTATATCCATTTACCTGAGTACCACACACAGTTCCCTCATCTGTAGTTTTAGTGTTTAAATATATTCCTAAATAAGTTTATACACATGGTCGCATGGAAGTCCAAAAAAACGATGCTTTGGAGTGATCAAAAAATGATCTATTCTCAATATAGCCTTTAAGTTCTGACTGAGCCAACAATATCATTCCAGGGCTCCGAAATAACAAACTTCACATGAAAATGTAGCAGAGGTAATATTTTTTAAAGCTTGGGTTTCCTGTTTTTGGACTGTTGTGCTCGGATGATTAATACTGTATGAGGCAGCGCTCCAGCTGGGATTCAGGAAGCATTTTTTAATTCTTTAACAGGAGACCTCAGAAACCAATATGAACTTTATGGTGAAAACTCTCCGGTTCGTGGCTGGGAAAGAACAATTTAGGAGGTTATCCGTGGAGGTCTTCTGTGGGTTAGTGCACATAATCGGAGCCTGTGGCAATGTAAGAGTTATTGCAATATCTCCAATTCAAGCTACCCCTTATTAAAAAGGCTCAAGTTCATTTAAAAGAACTAACAGAAACAAGATTTTTTTTTCTTCCATCATTTTTACTACTTTTATCCAACACACCTTATATTAAACCACTGCTTACCTTGATTAAAGTTCATTTGTACACTATTACTTAAAACACTTTAATAGAAAAAATAAAATAAAAATAAATAAATATACACTATATAGTATTACAAAAACATGAATATTTTGGTTGATATATATATATATGTGTGTGTATACTTATATATATATATATATATATATATATATATATATATGTATATATATATATATATGTGTGTGTGTGTGTATGTATGTATATATATATATATATATATATATATATATATATATATATATATAAATAAAAATAAATATATATAATAAAAAATATTAATATATATATATATATATATATATATATATGTATAAAAATATATATATATATAATTATAAATATATATATATATATGTATAAAAATATATATATATATATATATATATAATTATAAATATATATTTATATATATATATATATATGTATAAAAATATATATATATATATATAATTATAAATATATATATATATATATAATGAGTGTGTGTATATTATCAGGAGTTCCTCAAGCCAGCATATAGGAAGGCAGTGATTATCTTCTTTACCACTACTACTATAGAACTCCATATTACTATAGAACTCCATATTACTGTAAAACTCCATATTCCTGTCTACGACCAGTAGTTTGATGGCATTAGTTGAGGATAGTCCTTTTAACAAGAAATTGATCTTTTCACTATTCTATTAACTCTCCCAAATACTACCTGTGTGTGTGTTTGTGTTGTTCAGTTGTATCTGACTCTCCGTGACCTCATGGACCATAACACACCATGCTGATCCACTTGGGATTCATGGCTGAGATACTAGACTGGTTTGCCAGTCCCTTCTTCAGTGAGCCATAGCATACAGCACTTGGTATTAATAGGTGGTCTCCCAACCAAGTACTGACTAGGCCCAACCCTGCTCGGATTCAGGGTGGTGACCTGACTGGAATCAAAGCCAGGTCACAACGGTGAAAGCATCCAATCCTAGCCACTGGACATGGTTATAATTAAATTTATCGTTATATCTGTAAAACCTCGTTATGCTTAGTAAGTTGCAAGTCACTGGAACTCAGTGGGCAATATTAAAATCGTATTTAGACTGGGGACTGTATAGGACAGTGGCGGAGGTGAAGAATGGAGGGCCGCAGGGAAAAATATTTTGGGGCCCCCCTTGCAACTTCCCTGACCAACCCTTGAGGTCAATAAAAATGCCACAAATATATGTAGATAACCAGATCACTCCTATGGTGATAAGATGACTTTTCTATAAAGTAATTATCTGCCATATTCTTCTAATAATAATATACTTCTCTCAGGCTTTGGTTTGTCAGTTACGTTTCCAAAATTGCAGCCTCAGCATTCTACATTGCAGCTTATGAGAATTTTAGTGAATTTGCCCCACAAAACTGAATATTTACACTTGTGTCTATGACTAAATTCACGAAGCCGGGCTGGTGTAGCAAAGAGGTTTATGGAGATGTATTTTGTTTTGCTGCTCCAGTGAAGCTTAGTGTATTTGGGCCCATATGCAGAGTTGATTGCAGTAAGTTGGATTATTAGTCCTTGTAGGGCTGCTTTTATGGTCAGAAGTTATTAGATTTAAACATGTTCAGTTTAATTAGTAAGATAAATAGTTGCACATTCTGGACGGAGGGATGTAATGATTTTGGATGAGGCATCAAAGTTATTACCTTCAGTCGAGCGTGAATATTTAGGGAAAATAACAACAATCGCTCTATTCTATGCGGCAGTAACATAAAGTATATAGATACAGGGAATTAGCAGGGTGTATGTACCAGTATATAGATACAGGGAATTAGCAGGGTGTATGTACCAGTATATAGATACAGGGAATTAGCAGGGTGTATGTACCAGTATATAGATACAGGGAATTAGCAGGGTGTATGTACCAGTATATAGATACAGGGAATTAGCAGGGTGTATGTACCAGTATATAGATACAGGGAATTAGCAGGGTGTATGTACCAGTATATAGATACAGGGAATTAGCAGGGTGTATGTACCAGTATATAGATACAGGGAATTAGCAGGGTGTATGTACCAGTATATAGATACAGGGAATTAGCAGGGTGTATGTACCAGTATATAGATACAGGGAATTAGCAGGGTGTATGTACCAGTATATAGATACAGGGAATTAGCAGGGTGTATGTACCAGTATATAGATACAGGGAATTAGCAGTGTATGTACCAGTATATAGATACAGGGAATTAGCAGGGTGTATGTACCAGTATATAGATACAGGGAATTAGCAGGGTGTATGTACCAGTATACAGATACAGGGAATTAGCAGTGTATGTACCAGTATATAGATACAGGGAATTAGCAGGGTGTATGTACCAGTATATAGATACAGGGAATTAGCAGGGTGTATGTACCAGTATACAGATACAGGGAATTAGCAGTGTATGTACCAGTATATAGATACATGGAATTAGCAGTGTATGTACCAGTATATAGATACAGGGAATTAGCAGTGTATGTACCAGTATATAGATACAGGGAATTAGCAGGGTGTATGTACCAGTATATAGATACATGGAATTAGCAGTGTATGTACCAGTATATAGATACAGGGAATTAGCAGGGTGTATGTACCAGTATATAGATACAGGGAATTAGCAGAGTGTATGTACCAGTATATAGATACAGGGAATTAGCAGGGTGTATGTACCAGTATATAGATACAGGGAATTAGCAGGGTGTATGTACCAGTATATAGATACAGGGAATTAGCAGGGTGTATGTGCCAGTATATAGATACAGGGAATTAGCAGGGTGTATGTACCAGTATATAGATACAGGGAATTAGCAGGGTGTATGTACCAGTATATAGATACAGGGAATTAGCAGGGTGTATGTACCAGTATATAGATACAGGAAATTAGCAGTGTATGTACCAGTATATAGATACAGGGAATTAGCAGAGTGTATGTACCAGTATATAGATACAGGGAATTAGCAGGGTGTATGTACCAGTATATAGATACAGGGAATTAGCAGGGTGTATGTGCCAGTATATAGATACAGGGAATTAGCAGGGTGTATGTACCAGTATATAGATACAGGGAATTAGCAGGGTGTATGTACCAGTATATAGATACAGGGAATTAGCAGGGTGTATGTACCAGTATATAGATACAGGAAATTAGCAGTGTATGTACCAGTATATAGATACAGGGAATTAGCAGGGTGTATGTACCAGTATATAGATACAGGGAATTAGCAGGGTGTATGTACCAGTATATAGATACAGGGAATTAGCAGGGTGTATGTACCAGTATATAGATACAGGGAATTAGCAGGGTGTATGTACCAGTATACAGATACAGGGAATTAGCAGTGTATGTACCAGTATATAGATACAGGGAATTAGCAGGGTGTATGTACCAGTATATAGATACAGGGAATTAGCAGGGTGTATGTACCAGTATATAGATACAGGGAATTAGCAGGGTGTATGTACCAGTATATAGATACAGGGAATTAGCAGTGTATGTACCAGTATATAGATACAGGGAATTAGCAGGGTGTATGTATCAGTATATAGATACAGGGAATCAGCAGGGTGTATGTACCAGTATATAGATACAGGGAATTAGCAGGGTGTATGTACCAGTATATAGATACAGGGAATTAGCAGGGTGTATGTACCAGTATATAGATACAGGGAATTAGCAGGGTGTATGTACCAGTATATAGATACAGGGAATTAGCAGGGTGTATGTACCAGTATATAGATACAGGGAATTAGCAGGGTGTATGTACCAGTATATAGATACAGGGAATTAGCAGGGTGTATGTACCAGTATATAGATACAGGGAATTAGCAGGGTGTATGTACCAGTATATAGGTGCAGGGAATTAGCAGTGTATGTACCAGTATATAGATACAGGGAATTAGCAGGGTGTATGTACCAGTATATAGATACAGGGAATTAGCAGGGTGTATGTACCAGTATATAGATACAGGGAATTAGCAGGGTGTATGTACCAGTATATAGGTGCAGGGAATTAGCAGTGTATGTACCAGTATACAGATACAGGGAATTAGCAGTGTATGTACCAGTATATAGATACAGGGAATTAGCAGGGTGTATGTACCAGTATATAGATACAGGGAATTAGCAGTGTATGTACCAGTATATAGATACAGGGAATTAGCAGTGTATGTACCAGTATATAGATACAGGGAATTAGCAGGGTGTATGTATCAGTATATAGATACAGGGAATTAGCAGTGTATGTACCAGTATATAGATACAGGGAATTAGCAGGGTGTATGTACCAGTATATAGATACAGGGAATCAGCAGGGTGTATGTACCAGTATATAGATACAGGGAATTAGCAGTGTATGTACCAGTATATAGATACAGGGAATTAGCAGTGTATGTACCAGTATATAGATACAGGGAATTAGCAGGGTGTATGTATCAGTATATAGATACAGGGAATTAGCAGTGTATGTACCAGTATATAGATACAGGGAATTAGCAGGGTGTATGTATCAGTATATAGATACAGGGAATCAGCAGGGTGTATGTACCAGTATATAGATACAGGGAATTAGCAGGGTGTATGTATCAGTATATAGATACAGGGAATTAGCAGGGTGTATGTATCAGTATATAGATACAGGGAATTAGCAGGGTGTATGTACCAGTATATAGATACAGGGAATTAGCAGGGTGTATGTACCAGTATATAGATACAGGGAATTAGCAGGGTGTATGTACCAGTATATAGATACAGGGAATTAGCAGGGTGTATGTACCAGTATATAGATACAGGGAATTAGCAGTGTATGTACCAGTATATAGATACAGGGAATTAGCAGTGTATGTACCAGTATATAGATACAGGGAATTAGCAGGGTGTATGTACCAGTATATAGGTGCAGGGAATTAGCAGGGTGTATGTACCAGTATATAGATACAGGGAATTAGCAGGGTGTATATACCAGTATATAGATACAGGGAATTAGCAGGGTGTATGTACCAGTATATAGATACAGGGAATTAGCAGGGTGTATGTACCAGTATATAGATACAGGGAATTAGCAGTGTATGTACCAGTATATAGATACAGGGAATTAGCAGAGTGTATGTACCAGTATATAGATACAGGGAATTAGCAGGGTGTATGTACCAGTATATAGATACAGGGAATTAGCAGGGTGTATATACCAGTATATAGATACAGGGAATTAGCAGGGTGTATGTACCAGTATATAGATACAGGGAATTAGCAGGGTGTATGTACCAGTATATAGATACAGGGAATTAGCAGGGTGTATGTATCAGTATATAGATACAGGGAATTAGCAGGGTGTATGTACCAGTATATAGATACAGGGAATTAGCAGGGTGTATGTACCAGTATATAGATACAGGGAATTAGCAGTGTATGTACCAGTATATAGATACAGGGAATTAGCAGGGTGTATATACCAGTATATAGATACAGGGAATTAGCAGGGTGTATGTACCAGTATATAGATACAGGGAATTAGCAGGGTGTATGTATCAGTATATAGATACAGGGAATTAGCAGGGTGTATGTACCAGTATATAGATACAGGGAATTAGCAGGGTGTATGTACCAGTATATAGATACAGGGAATTAGCAGAGTGTATGTACCAGTATATAGGTACAGGGAATTAGCAGGGTGTATGTGCCAGTATATAGATACAGGGAATTAGCAGGGTGTATGTGCCAGTATATAGATACAGGGAATTAGCAGTGTATGTACCAGTATATAGATACAGGGAATTAGCAGAGTGTATGTACCAGTATATAGATACAGGGAATTAGCAGTGTATGTACCAGTATATAGGTACAGGGAATTAGCAGGGTGTATGTGCCAGTATATAGATACAGGGAATTAGCAGGGTGTATGTACCAGTATATAGATACAGGGAATTAGCAGGGTGTATGTACCAGTATATAGATACAGGGAATTAGCAGGGTGTATGTACCAGTATATAGATACAGGGAATTAGCAGTGTATGTACCAGTATATAGATACAGGGAATTAGCAGTGTATGTACCAGTATATAGATACAGGGAATTAGCAGGGTGTATGTACCAGTATATAGATACAGGGAATTAGCAGGGTGTATGTACCAGTATATAGATACAGGGAATAAGCAGGGTGTATGTACCAGTATATAGATACAGGGAATTAGCAGGGTGTATGTACCAGTATATAGATACAGGGAATTAGCAGTGTGTATGTACCAGTATATAGATACAGGGAATTAGCAGGGTGTATGTACCAGTATATAGATACAGGGAATTAGCAGGGTGTATGTACCAGTATATAGATACAGGGAATTAGCAGGGTGTATGTGCCAGTATATAGATAGAGGGAATTAGCAGGGTGTATGTGCCAGTATATAGATACAGGGAATTAGCAGTGTATGTACCAGTATATAGATACAGGGAATTAGCAGGGTGTATGTACCAGTATACAGATACAGGGAATTAGCAGGGTGTATGTACCAGTATATAGATACAGGGAATTAGCAGGGTGTATGTACCAGTATATAGGTACAGGGAATTAGCAGGGTGTATGTACCAGTATATAGGTGCAGGGAATTAGCAGGGTGTATGTACCAGTATATAGATACAGGGAATTAGCAGTGTATGTACCAGTATATAGATACAGGGAATTAGCAGGGTGTATATACCAGTATATAGATACAGGGAATTAGCAGTGTATGTACCAGTATATAGATACAGGGAATTAGCAGGGTGTATGTACCAGTATATAGATACAGGGAATTAGCAGAGTGTATGTACCAGTATATAGGTACAGGGAATTAGCAGGGTGTATGTACCAGTATATAGATACAGGGAATTAGCAGAGTGTATGTACCAGTATATAGATACAGGGAATTAGCAGGGTGTATGTACCAGTATATAGATACAGGGAATTAGCAGGGTGTATGTACCAGTATATAGATACAGGGAATTAGCAGGGTGTATGTATCAGTATATAGATACAGGGAATTAGCAGGGTGTATGTACCAGTATATAGATACAGGGAATTAGCAGGGTGTATGTACCAGTATATAGATACAGGGAATTAGCAGGGTGTATATACCAGTATATAGATACAGGGAATTAGCAGGGTGTATGTACCAGTATATAGATACAGGGAATTAGCAGGGTGTATGTACCAGTATATAGATACAGGGAATTAGCAGGGTGTATGTATCAGTATATAGATACAGGGAATTAGCAGTGTATGTACCAGTATATAGGTACAGGGAATTAGCAGGGTGTATGTATCAGTATATAGATACAGGGAATTAGCAGGGTGTATGTACCAGTATATAGATACAGGGAATTAGCAGTGTATGTACCAGTATATAGATACAGGGAATTAGCAGGATGTATGTACCAGTATATAGATACAGGGAATTAGCAGGGTGTATGTACCAGTATATAGATACAGGGAATTAGCAGGGTGTATGTACCAGTATATAGATACAGGGAATTAGCAGAGTGTATGTACCAGTATATAGATACAGGGAATTAGCAGTGTATGTACCAGTATATAGATACAGGGAATTAGCAGGGTGTATGTACCAGTATATAGATACAGGGAATTAGCAGAGTGTATGTACCAGTATATAGGTACAGGGAATTAGCAGGGTGTATGTACCAGTATATAGATACAGGGAATTAGCAGAGTGTATGTACCAGTATATAGATACAGGGAATTAGCAGGGTGTATGTACCAGTATATAGATACAGGGAATTAGCAGGGTGTATGTACCAGTATATAGATACAGGGAATTAGCAGGGTGTATGTATCAGTATATAGATACAGGGAATTAGCAGGGTGTATGTACCAGTATATAGATACAGGGAATTAGCAGGGTGTATGTACCAGTATATAGATACAGGGAATTAGCAGGGTGTATGTACCAGTATATAGATACAGGGAATTAGCAGGGTGTATGTACCAGTATATAGATACAGGGAATTAGCAGGGTGTATGTACCAGTATATAGATACAGGGAATTAGCAGGGTGTATGTACCAGTATATAGATACAGGGAATTAGCAGGGTGTATGTACCAGTATATAGATACAGGGAATTAGCAGGGTGTATGTACCAGTATATAGATACAGGGAATTAGCAGGGTGTATGTACCAGTATATAGATACAGGGAATTAGCAGAGTGTATGTACCAGTATATAGATACAGGGAATTAGCAGGGTGTATGTACCAGTATATAGATACAGGGAATTAGCAGGGTGTATGTACCAGTATATAGATACAGGGAATTAGCAGGGTGTATGTATCAGTATATAGATACAGGGAATTAGCAGGGTGTATGTACCAGTATATAGATACAGGGAATTAGCAGGGTGTATGTACCAGTATATAGATACAGGGAATTAGCAGGGTGTATGTACCAGTATATAGGTACAGGGAATCAGCAGGGTGTATGTACCAGTATATAGATACAGGGAATTAGCAGGGTGTATGTACCAGTATATAGATACAGGGAATTAGCAGGGTGTATGTACCAGTATATAGATACAGGGAATTAGCAGGGTGTATGTACCAGTATATAGATACAGGGAATTAGCAGGGTGTATGTACCAGTATATAGATACAGGGAATTAGCAGGGTGTATGTACCAGTATATAGATACAGGGAATTAGCAGGGTGTATGTACCAGTATATAGATACAGGGAATTAGCAGGGTGTATGTACCAGTATATAGATACAGGGAATTAGCAGGGTGTATGTACCAGTATATAGGTACAGGGAATTAGCAGTGTATGTACCAGTATATAGATACAGGGAATTAGCAGGGTATATGTACCAGTATATAGATACAGGGAATTAGCAGTGTATGTACCAGTATATAGATACAGGGAATTAGCAGGGTATATGTACCAGTATATAGATACAGGGAATTAGCAGGGTGTATGTACCAGTATATAGGTACAGGGAATTAGCAGGGTGTATGTACCAGTATATAGATACAGGGAATTAGCAGGGTGTATGTGCCAGTATATAGATACAGGGAATTAGCAGGGTGTATGTACCAGTATATAGGTACAGGGAATTAGCAGGGTGTATGTATCAGTATATAGATACAGGGAATTAGCAGGGTGTATGTACCAGTATATAGATACAGGGAATTAGCAGGGTGTATGTACCAGTATATAGATACAGGGAATTAGCAGGGTGTATGTACCAGTATATAGATACAGGGAATTAGCAGGGTGTATGTACCAGTATATAGATACAGGGAATTAGCAGGGTGTATGTATCAGTATATAGATACAGGGAATTAGCAGGGTGTATGTACCAGTATATAGATACAGGGAATTAGCAGGGTGTATGTACCAGTATATAGATACAGGGAATTAGCAGGGTGTATGTACCAGTATATAGATACAGGGAATTAGCAGGGTGTATGTACCAGTATATAGATACAGGGAATTAGCAGGGTGTATGTACCAGTATATAGATACAGGGAATTAGCAGTGTGTATGTACCAGTATATAGATACAGGGAATTAGCAGGGTGTATGTACCAGTATATAGATACAGGGAATTAGCAGGGTGTATGTACCAGTATATAGATACAGGGAATTAGCAGGGTGTATATACCAGTATATAGATACAGGGAATTAGCAGGGTGTATGTACCAGTATATAGATACAGGGAATTAGCAGGGTGTATGTACCAGTATATAGATACAGGGAATTAGCAGGGTGTATGTACCAGTATACAGATACAGGGAATTAGCAGGGTGTATGTACCAGTATATATGTACAGGGAATTAGCAGGGTGTATGTACCAGTATATAGATACAGGGAATTAGCAGGGTGTATGTGCCAGTATATAGATACAGGGAATCAGCAGGGTGTATGTACCAGTATATAGATACAGGGAATTAGCAGGGTGTATGTACCAGTATATAGATACAGGGAATTAGCAGGGTGTATGTACCAGTATACAGATACAGGGAATTAGCAGGGTGTATGTACCAGTATATATGTACAGGGAATTAGCAGGGTGTATGTACCAGTATATAGATACAGGGAATTAGCAGTGTGTATGTACCAGTATATAGATACAGGGAATTAGCAGGGTGTATGTACCAGTATATAGGTGCAGGGAATTAGCAGGGTGTATGTACCAGTATATAGGTGCAGGGAATTAGCAGGGTGTATGTACCAGTATATAGATACAGGGAATTAGCAGGGTGTATGTACCAGTATATAGATACAGGGAATTAGCAGGGTGTATGTACCAGTATATAGATACAGGGAATTAGCAGGGTGTATGTACCAGTATATAGATACAGGGAATTAGCAGGGTGTATGTACCAGTATACAGATACAGGGAATTAGCAGGGTGTATGTACCAGTATATATGTACAGGGAATTAGCAGGGTGTATGTACCAGTATATAGATACAGGGAATTAGCAGGGTGTATGTACCAGTATATAGATACAGGGAATTAGCAGGGTGTATGTACCAGTATATAGATACAGGGAATTAGCAGTGTATGTACCAGTATATAGATACAGGGAATTAGCAGTGTGTATGTACCAGTATATAGATACAGGGAATTAGCAGGGTGTATGTACCAGTATATAGATACAGGGAATTAGCAGGGTGTATATACCAGTATATAGATACAGGGAATTAGCAGGGTGTATATACCAGTATATAGATACAGGGAATTAGCAGGGTGTATGTACCAGTATATAGATACAGGGAATTAGCAGTGTGTATGTACCAGTATATAGATACAGGGAATTAGCAGGGTGTATATACCAGTATATAGATACAGGGAATTAGCAGGGTGTATGTACCAGTATATAGATACAGGGAATTAGCAGTGTGTATGTACCAGTATATAGATACAGGGAATTAGCAGTGTATGTACCAGTATATAGATACAGGGAATTAGCAGTGTGTATGTACCAGTATATAGATACAGGGAATTAGCAGGGTGTATGTACCAGTATATAGATACAGGGAATTAGCAGTGTATGTACCAGTATATAGATACAGGGAATTAGCAGGGTGTATGTACCAGTATATAGATACAGGGAATTAGCAGAGTGTATGTACCAGTATATAGATACAGGGAATTAGCAGGGTGTATGTATCAGTATATAGATACAGGGAATTAGCAGGGTGTATATACCAGTATATAGATACAGGGAATTAGCAGGGTGTATGTACCAGTATATAGATACAGGGAATTAGCAGGGTGTATGTACCAGTATATAGATACAGGGAATTAGCAGGGTGTATGTACCAGTATATAGATACAGGGAATTAGCAGAGTGTATGTACCAGTATATAGATACAGGGAATTAGCAGGGTGTATGTACCAGTATATAGATACAGGGAATTAGCAGGGTGTATGTACCAGTATATAGATACAGGGAATTAGCAGGGTGTATGTACCAGTATATAGATACAGGGAATTAGCAGGGTGTATGTACCAGTATATAGATACAGGGAATTAGCAGGGTGTATGTACCAGTATATAGATACAGGGAATTAGCAGGGTGTATGTACCAGTATATAGATACAGGGAATTAGCAGTGTATGTACCAGTATATAGATACAGGGAATTAGCAGGGTGTATGTACCAGTATACAGATACAGGGAATTAGCAGGGTGTATGTACCAGTATATAGATACAGGGAATTAGCAGTGTATGTACCAGTATATAGATACAGGGAATTAGCAGGGTATATGTACCAGTATATAGATACAGGGAATTAGCAGGGTGTATGTACCAGTATATAGATACAGGGAATTAGCAGGGTGTATGTACCAGTATATAGATACAGGGAATTAGCAGGGTGTATGTACCAGTATATAGATACAGGGAATTAGCAGGGTGTATGTACCAGTATATAGATACAGGGAATTAGCAGGGTGTATGTACCAGTATATAGATACAGGGAATTAGCAGGGTGTATGTACCAGTATATAGATACAGGGAATTAGCAGGGTGTATGTACCAGTATATAGATGCAGGGAATTAGCAGTGTATGTACCAGTATATAGATACAGGGAATTAGCAGGGTGTATGTACCAGTATACAGATACAGGGAATTAGCAGTGTATGTACCAGTATATAGATACAGGGAATTAGCAGGGTGTATGTGCCAGTATATAGATACAGGGAATTAGCAGGGTGTATGTATCAGTATATAGATACAGGGAATTAGCAGTGTGTATGTACCAGTATATAGATACAGGGAATTAGCAGGGTGTATGTACCAGTATATAGATACAGGGAATTAGCAGGGTGTATGTACCAGTATATATGTACAGGGAATTAGCAGGGTGTATGTACCAGTATATAGATACAGGGAATTAGCAGTGTATGTACCAGTATATAGATACAGGGAATTAGCAGGGTGTATGTACCAGTATATAGATACAGGGAATTAGCAGGGTGTATGTATCAGTATATAGATACAGGGAATTAGCAGTGTGTATGTACCAGTATATAGATACAGGGAATTAGCAGGGTGTATATACCAGTATATAGATACAGGGAATTAGCAGGGTGTATGTACCAGTATATAGATACAGGGAATTAGCAGGGTGTATGTACCAGTATATAGATACAGGGAATTAGCAGGGTGTATGTACCAGTATATAGATACAGGGAATTAGCAGAGTGTATGTACCAGTATATAGATACAGGGAATTAGCAGGGTGTATGTACCAGTATATAGATACAGGGAATTAGCAGTGTATGTACCAGTATATATGTACAGGGAATTAGCAGGGTGTATGTACCAGTATATAGATACAGGGAATTAGCAGGGTGTATGTACCAGTATATAGATACAGGGAATTAGCAGGGTGTATGTACCACTATATAGATACAGGGAATTAGCAGGGTGTATGTACCAGTATACAGATACAGGGAATTAGCAGGGTGTATGTACCAGTATATAGATACAGGGAATTAGCAGGGTGTATGTGCCAGTATATAGATACAGGGAATTAGCAGGGTGTATGTACCAGTATATAGATACAGGGAATTAGCAGGGTGTATGTACCAGTATATAGATACAGGGAACTAGCAGGGTGTATGTACCAGTATATATGTACAGGGAATTAGCAGGGTGTATGTACCAGTATACAGATACAGGGAATTAGCAGGGTGTATGTACCAGTATATAGATACAGGGAATTAGCAGGGTGTATGTACCAGTATATAGATACAGGGAATTAGCAGGGTGTATGTACCAGTATATAGGTGCAGGGAATTAGCAGGGTGTATATACCAGTATATAGATACAGGGAATTAGCAGGGTGTATGTACCAGTATATAGATACAGGGAATCAGCAGGGTGTATGTACCAGTATATAGATACAGGGAATTAGCAGGGTGTATGTACCAGTATATAGATACAGGGAATTAGCAGGGTGTATGTACCAGTATATAGATACAGGGAATTAGCAGGGTGTATGTACCAGTATATATGTACAGGGAATTAGCAGGGTGTATGTACCAGTATACAGAAACAGGGAATTAGCAGGGTGTATGTACCAGTATATAGATACAGGGAATCAGCAGGGTGTATGTACCAGTATATAGATACAGGGAATTAGCAGAGTGTATGTACCAGTATATATGTACAGGGAATTAGCAGGGTGTATGTACCAGTATACAGATACAGGGAATTAGCAGGGTGTATGTACCAGTATATAGATACAGGGAATCAGCAGGGTGTATGTACCAGTATATAGATACAGGGAATTAGCAGGGTGCATGTACCAGTATATAGATACAGGGAATTAGCAGAGTGTATGTACCAGTATATATGTACAGGGAATTAGCAGGGTGTATGTACCAGTATATAGATACAGGGAATTAGCAGGGTGTATGTACCAGTATATAGATACAGGGAATTAGCAGGGTGTATGTACCAGTATATACATACAGGGAATTAGCAGTGTATGTACCAGTATATAGATACAGGGAATTAGCAGAGTGTATGTACCAGTATATAGATACAGGGAATTAGCAGGGTGTATGTGCCAGTATATAGATACAGGGAATTAGCAGGGTGTATGTACCAGTATATAGATACAGGGAATTAGCAGAGTGTATGTACCAGTATATATGTACAGGGAATTAGCAGGGTGTATGTACCAGTATATAGATACAGGGAATTAGCAGTGTATGTACCAGTATATAGATACAGGGAATTAGCAGGGTGTATGTACCAGTATATAGATACAGGGAATTAGCAGGGTGTATGTACCAGTATATAGATACAGGGAATTAGCAGGGTGTATGTACCAGTATATAGATACAGGGAATTAGCAGGGTGTATGTACCAGTATATAGATACAGGGAATTAGCAGTGTATGTACCAGTATATAGATACAGGGAATTAGCAGGGTGTATGTACCAGTATATAGATACAGGGAATTAGCAGGGTGTATGTACCAGTATATAGATACAGGGAATTAGCAGGGTGTATGTACCAGTATATAGATACAGGGAATTAGCAGTGTATGTACCAGTATATAGATACAGGGAATTAGCAGGGTGCATGTACCAGTATATAGATACAGGGAATTAGCAGGGTGTATGTACCAGTATATAGATACAGGGAATTAGCAGAGTGTATGTACCAGTATATAGATACAGGGAATTAGCAGGGTGTATGTACCAGTATATAGATACAGGGAATTAGCAGGGTGTATGTACCAGTATATAGATACAGGGAATTAGCAGGGTGTATGTACCAGTATATATGTACAGGGAATTAGCAGGGTGTATGTACCAGTATATAGATACAGGGAATTAGCAGGGTGTATGTACCAGTATATAGATACAGGGAATTAGCAGTGTATGTACCAGTATATAGATACAGGGAATTAGCAGGGTGTATGTACCAGTATATAGATACAGGGAATTAGCAGAGTGTATGTACCAGTATATAGATACAGGGAATTAGCAGAGTGTATGTACCAGTATATATGTACAGGGAATTAGCAGGGTGTATGTACCAGTATATAGATACAGGGAATTAGCAGGGTGTATGTACCAGTATATAGATACAGGGAATTAGCAGGGTGTATGTACCAGTATATAGATACAGGGAATTAGCAGGGTGTATGTACCAGTATATAGGTGCAGGGAATTAGCAGTGTATGTACCAGTATATAGATACAGGGAATTAGCAGGGTGTATGTACCAGTATATAGATACAGGGAATTAGCAGTGTGTATGTACCAGTATATAGATACAGGGAATTAGCAGGGTGTATGTACCAGTATATAGATACAGGGAATTAGCAGGGTGTATGTACCAGTATATAGATACAGGGAATTAGCAGGGTGTATGTACCAGTATATAGATACAGGGAATTAGCAGTGTATGTACCAGTATATAGATACAGGGAATTAGCAGGGTGTATGTACCAGTATATAGATACAGGGAATTAGCAGGGTGTATGTACCTGTATATAGATACAGGGAATTAGCAGGGTGTATGTACCAGTATATAGGTGCAGGGAATTAGCAGGGTGTATGTACCAGTATATAGATACAGGGAATTAGCAGGGTGTATGTACCAGTATATAGGTGCAGGGAATAAGCAGTGTGTATGTATCAGTATATAGATACAGGGAATTAGCAGGGTGTATGTACCTGTATATAGATACAGGGAATTAGCAGGGTGTATGTACCAGTATATAGATACAGGGAATTAGCAGGGTGTATGTACCAGTATATAGATACAGGGAATTAGCAGGGTGTATGTACCAGTATATAGGTGCAGGGAATTAGCAGTGTGTATGTATCAGTATATAGATACAGGGAATTAGCAGGGTGTATGTACCTGTATATAGATACAGGGAATTAGCAGGGTGTATGTGCCAGTATATAGGTGCAGGGAATTAGCAGGGTGTATGTACCAGTATATAGGTGCAGGGAATTACCAGTGTGTATGTATCAGTATATAGATACAGGGAATTAGCAGGGTGTATGTACCTGTATATAGATACAGGGAATTAGCAGGGTGTATGTACCTGTATATAGATACAGGGAATTAGCAGTGTATGTACCTGTATATAGATACAGGGAATTAGCAGGGTGTATGTACCAGTATATAGATACAGGGAATTAGCAGGGTGTATGTACCAGTATATAGATACAGGGAATTAGCAGGGTGTATGTACCAGTATATAGATACAGGGAATTAGCAGGGTGTATGTACAGTATATAGATACAGGGAATTAGCAGGGTGTATGTACCAGTATATAGATACAGGGAATTAGCAGAGTGTATGTACCAGTATATAGGTGCAGGGAATTAGCAGTGTGTATGTATCAGTATATAGATACAGGGAATTAGCAGGGTGTATGTACCTGTATATAGATACAGGGAATTAGCAGGGTGTATGTGCCAGTATATAGGTGCAGGGAATTAGCAGGGTGTATGTACCAGTATATAGGTGCAGGGAATTAGCAGGGTGTATGTACCAGTATATAGATACAGGGAATTAGCAGGGTGTATGTACCAGTATATAGATACAGGGAATTAGCAGGGTGTATGTACCAGTATATAGATACAGGGAATTAGCAGGGTGTATGTACCAGTATATAGATACAGGGAATTAGCAGGGTGTATGTACCAGTATATAGATACAGGGAATTAGCAGGGTGTATGTACCAGTATATAGATACAGGGAATTATCAGGGTGTATGTACCAGTATATAGATACAGGGAATTAGCAGGGTGTATGTACCAGTATATAGATACAGGGAATTAGCAGGGTGTATGTACCAGTATATAGATACAGGGAATTAGCAGGGTGTATGTACCAGTATATAGATACAGGGAATTAGCAGGGTGTATGTACCAGTATATAGATACAGGGAATTAGCAGGGTGTATGTACCAGTATATAGATACAGGGAATTAGCAGGGTGTATGTACCAGTATATAGATACAGGGAATTAGCAGGGTGTATGTACCAGTATATAGATACAGGGAATTAGCAGGGTGTATGTACCAGTATATAGATACAGGGAATTAGCAGGGTGTATGTACCAGTATATAGATACAGGGAATTAGCAGGGTGTATGTACCAGTATATAGATACAGGGAATTAGCAGGGTGTATGTACCAGTATATAGATACAGGGAATTAGCAGTGTATGTACCAGTATATAGATACAGGGAATTAGCAGTGTATGTACCAGTATATAGATACAGGGAATTAGCAGGGTGTATATACCAGTATATAGATACAGGGAATTAGCAGTGTATGTACCAGTATATAGATACAGGGAATTAGCAGGGTGTATGTACCAGTATATAGATACAGGGAATTAGCAGGGTGTATGTACCAGTATATAGATACAGGGAATTAGCAGGGTGTATGTACCAGTATATAGATACAGGGAATTAGCAGGGTGTATGTACCAGTATATAGATACAGGGAATTAGCAGGGTGTATGTACCAGTATATAGATACAGGGAATTAGCAGGGTGTATGTACCAGTATATAGATACAGGGAATTAGCAGGGTGTATGTACCAGTATATAGATACAGGGAATTAGCAGGGTGTATGTACCAGTATATAGATACAGGGAATTAGCAGTGTATGTACCAGTATATAGATACAGGGAATTAGCAGTGTATGTACCAGTATATAGATACAGGGAATTAGCAGGGTGTATGTACCAGTATATAGATACAGGGAATTAGCAGGGTGTATGTACCAGTATATAGATACAGGGAATTAGCAGTGTATGTACCAGTATATAGATACAGGGAATTAGCAGGGTGTATGTACCAGTATATAGATACAGGGAATTAGCAGGGTGTATATACCAGTATATAGATACAGGGAATTAGCAGGGTGTATGTACCAGTATATAGATACAGGGAATTAGCAGGGTGTATGTACCAGTATATAGATACAGGGAATTAGCAGGGTGTATGTACCAGTATATAGATACAGGGAATTAGCAGGGTGTATGTACCAGTATACAGATACAGGGAATTAGCAGGGTGTATGTACCAGTATATATGTACAGGGAATTAGCAGGGTGTATGTACCAGTATATAGATACAGGGAATTAGCAGTGTGTATGTACCAGTATATAGATACAGGGAATTAGCAGAGTGTATGTACCAGTATATAGATACAGGGAATTAGCAGGGTGTATGTACCAGTATATAGATACAGGGAATTAGCAGTGTATGTACCAGTATATAGATACAGGGAATTAGCAGGGTGTATGTACCAGTATATAGATACAGGGAATTAGCAGGGTGTATGTACCAGTATATAGATACAGGGAATTAGCAGGGTGTATGTATCAGTATATAGATACAGGGAATTAGCAGTGTGTATGTACCAGTATATAGATACAGGGAATTAGCAGAGTGTATGTACCAGTATATAGATACAGGGAATTAGCAGGGTGTATGTACCAGTATATAGATACAGGGAATTAGCAGGGTGTATGTACCAGTATATAGATACAGGGAATTAGCAGGGTGTATGTACCAGTATATAGATACAGGGAATTAGCAGGGTGTATGTACCAGTATATATGTACAGGGAATTAGCAGGGTGTATGTACCAGTATATAGATACAGGGAATTAGCAGGGTGTATGTACCAGTATATAGATACAGGGAATTAGCAGGGTGTATGTACCAGTATATAGATACAGGGAATTAGCAGGGTGTATGTACCAGTATATAGATACAGGGAATTAGCAGGGTGTATGTACCAGTATATAGATACAGGGAATTAGCAGGGTGTATGTACCAGTATATAGATACAGGGAATTAGCAGGGTGTATGTACCAGTATATAGATACAGGGAATTAGCAGTGTATGTACCAGTATATAGATACAGGGAATTAGCAGGGTGTATGTACCAGTATACAGATACAGGGAATTAGCAGGGTGTATGTACCAGTATATAGATACAGGGAATTAGCAGTGTATGTACCAGTATATAGATACAGGGAATTAGCAGGGTATATGTACCAGTATATAGATACAGGGAATTAGCAGGGTGTATGTACCAGTATATAGATACAGGGAATTAGCAGGGTGTATGTACCAGTATATAGATACAGGGAATTAGCAGGGTGTATGTACCAGTATATAGATACAGGGAATTAGCAGGGTGTATGTACCAGTATATAGATACAGGGAATTAGCAGGGTGTATGTACCAGTATATAGATACAGGGAATTAGCAGGGTGTATGTACCAGTATATAGATACAGGGAATTAGCAGGGTGTATGTACCAGTATATAGATGCAGGGAATTAGCAGTGTATGTACCAGTATATAGATACAGGGAATTAGCAGGGTGTATGTACCAGTATACAGATACAGGGAATTAGCAGTGTATGTACCAGTATATAGATACAGGGAATTAGCAGGGTGTATGTACCAGTATATAGATACAGGGAATTAGCAGTGTATGTACCAGTATATAGATACAGGGAATTAGCAGTGTATGTACCAGTATATAGATACAGGGAATTAGCAGGGTGTATGTATCAGTATATAGATACAGGGAATTAGCAGTGTGTATGTACCAGTATATAGATACAGGGAATTAGCAGGGTGTATATACCAGTATATAGATACAGGGAATTAGCAGGGTGTATGTACCAGTATATAGATACAGGGAATTAGCAGGGTGTATATACCAGTATATAGATACAGGGAATTAGCAGTGTGTATGTACCAGTATATAGATACAGGGAATTAGCAGGGTGTATATACCAGTATATAGATACAGGGAATTAGCAGTGTGTATGTACCAGTATATAGATACAGGGAATTAGCAGGGTGTATATACCAGTATATAGATACAGGGAATTAGCAGGGTGTATGTACCAGTATATAGATACAGGGAATTAGCAGGGTGTATGTACCAGTATATAGATACAGGGAATTAGCAGGGTGTATGTGCCAGTATATAGATACAGGGAATTAGCAGAGTGTATGTACCAGTATATAGATACAGGGAATTAGCAGTGTATGTACCAGTATATAGATACAGGGAATCAGCAGGGTGTATGTACCAGTATATAGATACAGGGAATTAGCAGGGTGTATGTACCAGTATATAGATACAGGGAATTAGCAGGGTGTATGTACCAGTATATAGGTGCAGGGAATTAGCAGGGTGTATGTACCAGTATATAGATACAGGGAATTAGCAGTGTGTATGTACCAGTATATAGATGCAGGGAATTAGCAGTGTGTATGTACCAGTATATAGATGCAGGGAATTAGCAGGGTGTATGTACCAGTATATAGATACAGGGAATTAGCAGGGTATATGTACCAGTATATATGTACAGGGAATTAGCAGGGTGTATGTACCAGTATATAGATACAGGGAATTAGCAGGGTGTATGTACCAGTATATAGATACAGGGAATTAGCAGGGTGTATGTACCAGTATATAGATACAGGGAATTAGCAGGGTGTATGTACCAGTATATAGATACAGGGAATTAGCAGGGTGTATGTACCAGTATATAGATACAGGGAATTAGCAGGGTGTATGTACCAGTATATACATACAGGGAATTAGCAGTGTATGTACCAGTATATAGATACAGGGAATTAGCAGGGTGTATGTACCAGTATATAGATACAGGGAATTAGCAGGGTGTATGTACCAGTATATAGATACAGGGAATTAGCAGGGTGTATGTACCAGTATATAGATACAGGGAATTAGCAGTGTGTATGTACCAGTATATAGATACAGGGAATTAGCAGGGTGTATGTACCAGTATATAGATACAGGGAATTAGCAGGGTGTATGTACCAGTATATAGATACAGGGAATTAGCAGTGTATGTACCAGTATATAGATACAGGGAATCAGCAGGGTGTATGTACCAGTATATAGATACAGGGAATTAGCAGTGTATGTACCAGTATATAGATACAGGGAATTAGCAGGGTGTATGTACCAGTATATAGATACAGGGAATTAGCAGGGTGTATGTACCAGTATATAGATACAGGGAATTAGCAGGGTGTATGTACCAGTATATAGATACAGGGAATTAGCAGGGTGTATGTACCAGTATATAGATACAGGGAATTAGCAGGGTGTATGTACCAGTATATAGATACAGGGAATTAGCAGGCTGTATGTACCAGTATATAGATACAGGGAATTAGCAGGGTGTATGTACCAGTATATAGATACAGGGAATTAGCAGGGTGTATGTACCAGTATATAGGTGCAGGGAATTAGCAGGGTGTATGTACCAGTATATAGGTACAGGGAATTAGCAGGGTGTATGTACCAGTATATAGATACAGGGAATTAGCAGGGTGTATGTACCAGTATATATTATTATTATTATTATTATCGTTTATTTGTAACGCGCCAACATATTCCGTAGCGCTATACATAAGTTAAGTTACAGGCAATGACAAGTTAAAGATTCATACATTGCAAAGAGTGTATGGCCCTGTCTTTGAGCTTGGAATCCAGTGTCCATAGCGCTTTCCCTAAAGCACTGCGCAGGATTGAAACTCGCAGACTTACAATCTAAAGGTTAAAGTTTGTATCTGGTACAGTAGGGAGAGAGTAGTGCTGAGCAGTGCTGAGCATGTTAGGGAGGAAGGTTATAGGCTTCTTTAAAGAGGTGCGTTTTTATTGATGTTTTGAAAGATTTAAGGCAGGAGGATAGTCTGGTGAAGCGAGGCAAGGAGTTCCAGAGAATAGGGGCAGCGCGAGAAAAGTCCTGGAGGCGGGAGTGAGAGGAGGTGACAAGAGTGGTAGAAAGAAGAAGGTCGTTAGCAGAACGAAGAGGGCGTGTGGGGGAGTATTTGGAGATGAGAGCAGAGATGTATGGGGGTGCGCTGTTGTTGAGGGCTTTATAAGTTAGGGTCAAGATTTTAAACTTTATTCTGGAGGCTAAGGGAAGCCAGTGGAGTGATTGACAAAGAGGAGCTGCCGACACTGAACGATGTGTACTGAAGATGAGTCTGGCGGAGGCATTTATTATGGATTGAAGTGGGGAGAGGCGAGTGATGGGCAGGCCAACAAGGAGCGAGTTGCAATAGTCAAGACGAGAAATGATAAGAGAGTGTATTAGAATCTTAGTATTGTCTTGTGTAAGGTAATGGCGTATTCTGGATATGTTTTTTAGATGGAAAAGACAGGATTTGGTTAGAGACTGTATGTGTGGGATGAAAGAGAGGGCAGGGTCCAGTAGAACCCCAAGACAACGGGCTTGGGAGGTGGGAGTGATGATGGCGTTGTTGACAGAGAGAGAGATGTGAGGAATTGAAGCTGTAGTAGAGGGTGGGAAGATTAAGAGTTCAGTCTTAGACATGTTGAGTTTCAGATGGTGGGTGGACATCCAAGAGGATATACTAGAGAGGCAGTCGGAGACCTGTGCTAGAAGAGAGGGGGATAGATCTGGTGCTGAGAGATAGATTTGGGTGTCGTCTGCATAGAGATGGTACTGGAACCCAAAAGAGTTTATTAGGGTGCCGAGTGAGGATGTGTAGATGGAGAAGAGGAGGGGGCCTAGGACTGATCCTTGGGGTACGCCAATAGACAGGGGGTGAGGAGAAGAAGATGTGCCGGAGAAGGAGACGCTAAATGATCGTTCTTGGAGGTATGATGAGAACCACAAGAGAGCAGTGTCTCGAATGCCGAGGGAGGAGAGAATGTGGAGTAGAATTGAATGGTCAACGGTGTCAAAGGCGGCAGAGAGATCCAGGAGAAGCAAAATAGAAAAGTGGCCTTTCGACTTGGCAGTGAGCAGGTCATTGGTGACTTTTATGAGGGCTGTCTCAGTGGAGTGTTGGGGCCGAAAGCCGGATTGGAAAGTGTCCAGAAGAGAGTTAGAGGAGATGAAACTGGTGAGGCGGTTATAGACGAGCCGCTCCAGCAGTTTGGAAGCCAGGGGAAGTAGAGAGATAGGGCGATAGTTAGATGCAATGTCAGAATCGGATGAGGGTTTCTTGAGAGTGGGTGTAATTATGGCATGTTTTAGAGATGATGGAAATGTGCCGGTGTTTAGGGAAAGGTTGAAGATATGTGTGAGAGCTGGGATAAGTGTAGTAGAGAGGGGAGGGATGAGCTGAGATGGAATAGGATCTGAAGGACAGGTAGTGAGGTGAGAGGATGATATTAGGATGGAGACTTCATCTTCTGTTGCAGGGGTAAAGTAGTCCAGAGTGGCTGTGGGAATGGAAGGGGGGGTAGATTGGGTGTTGTTGGTTAGTAGAGTTAGTTGAGAGAGTGAAGTGTGTGAGCCATGGTGGGAGGAGAGTTCATTGTGGATAGATTGAATTTTATGTGTAAAATGGTTGGCAAAGTCTTCAGCCGTGAGACAGGAAGGGATGGGGGGAGGTGGTGGGCGAAGGAGAGTATTGAAAGTGGCAAAAAGACGTTTTGGGTTAGAGGACAGAGTTGATATTAGTGATGTAAAGTACTGCTGTTTGGCCAGGTTGAGGGCAGAGGAGTAGGAACGTAGCATAAACTTGTAGTGAAGAAAATCTGCTGCAGAGCGTGATTTCCTCCATAGTCGTTCAGCAGTGCGGGAGCACTTCTGAATGTAACGTGTGTGTGTAGTGTGCCATGGTTGTGGATGAGATTGAGGGCGTCTGCGTGTAGTTATGGGGGCCAGAGTGTCAAGAGTGGAAGTGAGAGTAGAGTTGTAGTGTGAGGTGGCAGTGTCAGGGCAGTTGAGGTTGGTGATAGTGCTGAGAAGAGGTTGGAGCACAGTGGAGAGTTGGGTAGGGTCGAGTTCTAGCAGGTTTCTGTGGGTTATTGTGGCTGGGGTTGAAGAAGAGTGATAGGAGGAAGATGTGTTGAGGTTGAAGGTAAGGAGGTGATGGTCAGATAGAGGGAGAGGGTGGATGACTAGGTTGGAGGTGTGGGTAATATTGGTAAAAATAAGGTCAAGAGAGTGACCAGCATGGTGAGTTGAAGAATCTGTAAGTTGTGAGAGGCCGAGGGAAGAGGTGAGTGCAAGTAGTTTGGCGGCTGCTGAGGAGGTGGGGGTGTCAATGGCAATGTTGAAGTCACCAAGTATCAGTGTGGGAATGTTGGAGGAAAGAAAGTGTGGGAGCCAGGCGGAAAAGTGATCGAGAAATTGAGAGGAAGTACCTGGGGGGCGATAGATTACAGCAACACGTAGAGAGATAGGAGAGAAGAGGCGGATAGTATGAGCTTCAAAAGACGAAAATTGGAGGGATGGGACAGGGGGTATGAGGTGGAACGTACAGCGAGAAGAAAGTAATACACCCACACCACCACCTTGTTTGTTCCCAGGTCTAGGTGTGTGACTGAGGTGAAAACCCCCATGCGAGAGTGCTGCAGGGGAGGCAGTATCAGAAGAGGAGAGCCAGGTTTCAGTAAGAGCCAGTAGATTGAGGGAGTTGGTAGTGAAAAGGTCGTGAGTGAAAGTGAGTTTATTACAGATAGATCGTGCGTTCCAGAGAGCACAGGAGAAAGGAAGAGTGGAAGGTTTGTGACAAGTGATGGGTATCAAATTTTGTGTTTTTCTGGTGTTTTCTGCCCTTGGAGTAGAGCGTGGCTGAAAGCAGGTAGAAATGAGGGAGGGACCTGGGTTAGGGGATATGTCTCCAGCAGCTAGCAGAAGGAGGAGTGAGAGTGAGAGAATATGGGAGTGGGACTTACAGTGATGTTTCTGCTTATGAGTGTTGGGGAGGGGATGAGATTGTGATTGGAGGAGAGAGAATAGCTCATGGGAGCAGAGAAGAGGAGAGGAAAGCAAGGAAGGTGAGATGGTTATAGTATTGGAGGTGTGATACGGATAGGCTGCAAATGATAGTCTGAGAGAGAGGCAGTAGAAGATGAGGAGGAGAAAAAAGTGAGAGAGCATTTCGACGCAGTGTGTAGGTGTAGGGAGTAGATAAGATAAAGGTGTGAGAATAAAAGAAAAATTGTTAGTGACCAAGATGGGAGAGTAGCTGGGTTGTGTGTAATTATATATATATATATATATATATATATATATATATATTTTTTTTTTTTCTTTTTTTTTTGTGTGTATTAAATTAGTTGAATCATTTGAAGCAGGTGATGCTGAGTGAGCAGGTGTAAGTCAGATGAGTATCTATAAATTGAGACAACGCAAGGGTGGGTGGGAGTGGGGCAGGGAGGGAGGGCAGAGAGAGCAGTGTCTGTGGAAGCCAGGTGAGTTTTTAAAGATGGGGAATTAGCAGGGTGTATGTACCAGTATATAGATACAGGGAATTAGCAGGGTGTATATACCAGTATATAGATACAGGGAATTAGCAGTGTATGTACCAGTATATAGATACAGGGAATTAGCAGGGTGTATGTACCAGTATATAGATACAGGGAATTAGCAGGGTGTATGTACCAGTATATAGATACAGGGAATTAGCAGGGTGTATATACCAGTATATAGATACAGGGAATTAGCAGGGTGTATGTATCAGTATATAGATACAGGGAATTAGCAGGGTGTATGTACCAGTATATAGATACAGGGAATTAGCAGGGTGTATGTACCAGTATATAGATACAGGGAATTAGCAGGGTGTATGTACCAGTATATAGATACAGGGAATTAGCAGGGTGTATGTACCAGTATATAGATACAGGGAATTAGCAGGGTGTATGTACCAGTATATAGATACAGGGAATTAGCAGGGTGTATGTACCAGTATATAGATACAGGGAATTAGCAGGATGTATGTACCAGTATATAGATACAGGGAATTAGCAGGGTGTATGTACCAGTATATAGATACAGGGAATTAGCAGGGTGTATGTACCAGTATATAGATACAGGGAATTAGCAGGGTGTATGTACCAGTATATAGATACAGGGAATTAGCAGGGTGTATGTACCAGTATATAGATACAGGGAATTAGCAGGGTGTATGTACCAGTATATAGATACAGGGAATTAGCAGGGTGTATGTACCAGTATATAGATACAGGGAATTAGCAGGGTGTATGTACCAGTATATAGATACAGGGAATTAGCAGTGTATGTACCAGTATATAGATACAGGGAATTAGCAGGGTGTATGTACCAGTATATAGATACAGGGAATTAGCAGGGTGTATGTACCAGTATATAGATACAGGGAATTAGCAGGGTGTATGTACCAGTATATAGATACAGGGAATTAGCAGAGTGTATGTACCAGTATATAGATACAGGGAATTAGCAGGGTGTATGTACCAGTATATAGGTGCAGGGAATTAGCAGGGTGTATGTACCAGTATATAGATACAGGGAATTAGCAGTGTATGTACCAGTATATAGATACAGGGAATTAGCAGGGTGTATGTACCAGTATATAGATACAGGGAATTAGCAGGGTGTATGTACCAGTATATAGATACAGGGAATTAGCAGGGTGTATGTACCAGTATATAGATACAGGGAATTAGCAGGGTGTATGTACCAGTATATAGATACAGGGAATTAGCAGGGTGTATGTACCAGTATATAGATACAGGGAATTAGCAGGGTGTATGTACCAGTATATAGATACAGGGAATTAGCAGGGTGTATGTACCAGTATATAGATACAGGGAATTAGCAGGGTGTATGTACCAGTATATAGATACAGGGAATTAGCAGTGTATGTACCAGTATATAGATACAGGGAATTAGCAGGGTGTATGTACCAGTATATAGATACAGGGAATTAGCAGGGTGTATGTACCAGTATATAGATACAGGGAATTAGCAGGGTGTATGTACCAGTATATAGATACAGGGAATTAGCAGGGTGTATGTACCAGTATATAGATACAGGGAATTAGCAGGGTGTATGTACCAGTATATAGATACAGGGAATTAGCAGGGTGTATGTACCAGTATATAGATACAGGGAATTAGCAGGGTGTATGTACCAGTATATAGATACAGGGAATTAGCAGGGTGTATGTACCAGTATATAGATACAGGGAATTAGCAGGGTGTATGTACCAGTATATAGATACAGGGAATTAGCAGGGTGTATGTATCAGTATATAGATACAGGGAATTAGCAGGGTGTATGTACCAGTATATAGATACAGGGAATTAGCAGGGTGTATGTACCAGTATATAGATACAGGGAATTAGCAGGGTGTATGTACCAGTATATAGATACAGGGAATTAGCAGGGTGTATGTACCAGTATATAGATACAGGGAATTAGCAGGGTGTATGTACCAGTATATAGATACAGGGAATTAGCAGGGTGTATGTACCAGTATATAGATACAGGGAATTAGCAGGGTGTATGTACCAGTATATAGATACAGGGAATTAGCAGGGTGAATGTACCAGTATATAGATACAGGGAATGAAATGAAGGTCCTTGTGCAGAATAAACTGATCTGAACTTTAGATGACCAGGCACTCTTTATAGGTAATTATACAGCAGGAGAACACTCTCTTTAGCAGAACATTCCTCTTTGAAAATAAATGCCGGAAGTTTTTTGGAATAAAAAAAATCTGTATACATTAGTTACATGAATGCATTGACATTAGAAATGTTTTAAACATTTTCATCTGCCATTTTTGTTTAAAGGTATATGCAAGTGAGCTGGGTTATTAATGCATCTGATAGAGGAGAATTTATAGTGTCTGAAAAAAAAAATTTGCATGAAAAAATTCCAAAGTAAACAGTTAACCCTGAAGTTTGCTGAATTTCTTGCTTTTGCAAAGAGTTTTCTCTCAATGTTGACTCCCTCAGAAATTCCCAGGGATAATTAGCATAAGTTATATAATGTTTCTTTTTGGCCCAGAGATTGTGCAGAAATGCTCAGTTATCACCTGCTCTACTGTGGGAAGTCACATGATTTCAGATACTTTCCTTTAGCCAATCAGCATGCACATGTGCTGCATATTGGATATCTCATTAAAAAAATAGATATCCAATATGCAAATCTCAGTTGCTGGAGGTGTCTACATCACCCCCATCACATTTTTTTTCTTTTCGGGCAAAAAATTTTTGCATTTTTTCATGCAAAATTTTTTTCTTGGTGGGTTATGACGCATTGTACTGGATGCATTCATAACCCTCCTCACTTTCAGAATAAATATTGTTAAACACATCATTCAGAAGAAATTAATTCTGTATTTATTTGTGTATGCACTGAGTATAATTGGTGTCCTTTACACGTGTGCTAAATATCGTGCCTATACATATTCCTTGTACTAGACAAATAGGGTATTTTATTTTACTCTCATCACCTTCACATTATGTATTCATTGATTTGTGAACTGCCTTTAAGATCTCTCTGTAGATTTAAATTCAGTTTGTGAGCAGCAGTATTTCTATTTGCATAGGTCATGCACGGCTTGACATACATATAAAATTGTACTGCGGCTATACCGTAACAAGCCACAGAAGATATCCTGAAATTGCATCCTGCTTCAGAAATAAATTAAAATGGATAAAAGGCCAATTTCAAGCCGCATTTCACTGCTGTGTAGAGCCTTGGGCCACTTTATAGTTTGTAGTCAATAAGCAAAATGAAGTTTAAACTACTGTTCAGAAATTGTAACTAAATCATTAGGGGTAAAAACATTTATTTTGCGTTTAGTTTAAATTGTGACTTATTAATTGTATTGCTGACATATTTTAAAGGACCACTGTAAGAGCTTGAGTTTTTAGCAGCCACATTCCCATTATAATGGACTAGTAACTTGCCCGTCATTAATGACAGTATCATTGAATGTTATCGTGAATTGTCTGTGCTGTCTCTCTCTGTGCTGTCTCTGTGTGTGTTATTTGGCGTGCATGCTTTCTCGCTCTGTGCTGTCTCTCTCTGTGCTGTCTCTGTGTGTGTTATTTGGCGTGCATGCTTTCTCTCTCTGTGCTGTCTGTCTGTGTGCTGTCTATCTCTGTGCTATCTGTGCTCATGCTCTCTCTCTCTCTGTTGTCTCTCTCTGTGCTGCCTGTCTGCCTCTGTGTGGTCTGCGAGCGCGCTCTCTCCCTCTGCGCTCTCTTTGTCTCTGAGCAATTTCTGTCTGTGCACTCTCTCTATGCGCGCTCTCTCTCGGTACTGTGTGTGTGTGTCTCTCTCTCCCTCTCTGCCCTGTGTTTCTCTCTCTGTCCTGTGTGTGTATATCTCTCTGCGTTCTGTGCCTACCTCTCTCTGTGTCCTATGTGTGTGTTTCTTTCTCTATCTGTATGTCTCTCTCTCTCTTTCTGTGTGTGTCTCTCTCTTTCTCTCTCTCTGTGTTTCTCTCTCTATCTGTATGTCCTGTGTGTGTCTCTCTCTCTCTTTCTGTGTTCTGTGGACCCCTTGCTCACTGTGCCTTAGGGAGTTCAGCTGCACCTCACTGACGAGGCCCATAAAGGCCGAAACGCGTCTGGGGTTTGCTGTTTCTCCTGTTCAGGGTAGAATTGCTTGGTATTTCGGGGCTGGGTCACTCTTTTGAGTGGGACCAGACTGATATACTACAGGATATTTCTCCCTGTGAAGGGCACAAGTGAGCTAAAAGAGGTTGCTCTCAGAGTGGCGTATCATGGCTATAGAACAAACCTATTAAGGTTGGTTCGTTCTCTGATGAGCACCTCTGACTTTGTTGTTCTGCCTCACAGCCAGAGCTGATTAGCTGCTCATTGCCAAGGAAAACCACTGCATTTTTCCAGACAATAAAAAAACGCCTTGATTATCTAGATCAGGGGTTATTACACACATATACAACTCAAAATTAATCTGCTCCTTTAAAGTTGATACATAAGAGCTCTCAAGCTCAATCGCCTTTTAAGTTCAATTGTAGCAATTTAGCTATAAAACTCAGCCAAAGAATATCATCCCATCTCAAGGAAATGATGCAGCTAGTTCTCTTTTCTTTTTACCCTGGTAAAGCTATGCTAGAAATGTCTTGTGGAGCCTGGAATTCAGTGTAATTCTCACAAGACAATGCTGTCTCCTGTACTGTGAGTTAAACTCGCTGTCAAGCAGAGTCAATTGATTTCTATTATAGGCCAAAGGCTCTGTCAATGTTTAGAAGAACTGTCAATATCTTCTTAAGAGGCTAGCAATGAAATTTCACGAGCAGCTGCCCATGGGAAAAATGTATGTAATCCTCTCCCACATACTGTACCTGGATATAGACATACAATCTACTGTATATACCATTCATACATGGATAGGTTACAGGATGACTGGAATACCCTAACAGCAAGAAGTGGATGTTGGCATACTGCCTTTACAAAAATATTTCAAACAATGATAAATGCATAAAGAATGAGAATTTTGTATGACATTATAAAAGCATGTTTATTATTGTTCCATGTAAATCCATCTGTAGCTCTGATTGAGCAGTACGTTCCTCCTTTGCTGCGGAGTCACCCTAGGAGACTTCTATATAAACCATTGGGGTGTATATGAGTGTACACACTTCCCCCAGACTCTGAGTGAGCTTAGAAGTAGCACTGTGCATAGCCAGAGAATGACCCAGCAGCAAAGGAGGACAGTACTGCTTGATCAGAGCTGCAAAAGGAATCACATGGAATAAAAATAAAATGTTTTAAAAAATAGTAGGTTGGCGTTTTTTTTTTTAAATAATATGCTCAATTCCGATTGCTTGGCATACTGCTTAAAGTGGCAGTATGCCTATAGAAAAAAAAGCTTTTATATAGAAGTAATTTAATAAAATTCATATTCAGCAATTTTAAACAGCAATATTGGCTATTAAACATTTTTTTGCACATATCAGATTGAACCGCTGTTGTTTTCCACCCACTATAAAGGAAATAGAGGGAAAGTGGCTCTGACCGGTCTGCAGCTACATTTTAGGCACACGTTTTTATGGACATGATTTTTAATTGCTGTGTTAAAGTGGTTTACCTCGGTAATGAGCTAGAGATGGGAGGAAGCCTATGAATGTTTGTCTGGTCTTCTACCTAATCATTTTGTTCTTAAAGACCTTTACATCTTTTTCCCAGCTAGATTCTCTAGCCCAGTGGTAGTAAACCTGGTCCATACTGTCCACTAGTGGGCGATTCAAACTGTCATGTTGGGCGTTAGGGTAATCGCTAGGGTAGTCACACGCCGGAGACCTGCAGCACCACGCTTGGCTGGTTGGAGAGCTGGTGAGGGAGCCCAGGGACAGCAGTCAGGTCCGAGTCACTCTAGTAAGTACTGGGCGATACATAGCTAGGGTCATATGATTTATGGAACCAGAAATTAGATAAATAGAGTTACTGTGGCACCGGTGGGCGGTAAGGAAATTTTACCATCAAAATTGGGCAGTAGGTATTAAAAGGTTGACCACCCCTGCTCTAGCCTCTTTAATGACCTTATAATTATTTATATTTATTATATTGCTGTTATGAAACACTTAATAAGGATTTTATTGATGATCAACATGTAACAAGCACCTTGTCATAGGGCATTACAGTGCTTTTTTAAATGACACAAATTGTGAATTCTTTAACAAAGTAATATCTCCTATACCCTATTCCTACCTCCCCTATAGAGACATTGAGAGCATTGTTTCTTTGCATCTGAAAGAAGACATTTGATAATGCCAAACAGTGTGGTTGTTTTCTGAAAATGAAGCTCCTGGAGCAAAATATACTGATTGGGGGCTTGTCCCTGTCAGCCAATGATCTAGATCCCTGTCAAGAGATCTAAAGTCACGCATACTCTCTTTCCTGTTAGTTTCCAATATGTTTAAACAAGTTTTGCTAAATATTTTTCATTAAAAAAAGACACTTTTATTATGTTCAAAATATGTTCTTTTAAATGCATGATTCATTTAATTCATTAGTGTATTTAATTACTAGTATACCCTGCACATTTGTATATATTCTAACTGTATTCGGTCTTGCCACTATGATTTACTACCTTTTCTGTAAAGTAGTACTTCTATTTACATTACGTCTACAGCCCAACTTCATCATGATCTCCTGCGCATATATATATTTTTTTCTGGAAAATGAGGCTATGTGATACTTTCCCGCAATAAATAAGCAAAAACATCACTAATTAGTGAATTAAAATACTTTATGTGACTTAAATGTTCCCTAAAGCCAAGAAAGTCAAGTCCAAATATCTGTAAGACAATGTTATAATGAACATCCCATATTAGTGCATCATAGGTTACATCCTATGATGTCTTTATTTGAAGTTATGTGATTGGCTGAGAATTAGACACATGGTGCTTTTACTATCCCGTTCTGGATCGCTACCTTGTCGTGGTGAAGGGGCTTGTTTACTTCAATGAAGCTGTGAGCTATACCATGTGGGCAGGTCATAGCAGAGAGCTCAGACAAATAGCAGTCTACGGGACAAGGAACTCGCAACCCACTCCAGTATATTTGCCAAGAAATGGATGAGCACAATCACGGATATATTTATATATTTGCTTCTAGCTTAAATAAAGATTTTAGGCCAAATTACGCAAAATTAATACTTTCACTGGTACACAGAAATAAAAATTAAAATTGTTTGAATATCAATTCCAATTTAAAAAAACATTTCTGCGCTTTATATAACTGTCTTATTATGCATATAAATAATGACAAATAAATAAGACACTCATTTTAAGGCATAAAATAACAGTATACAGTGTCATAGAGTATATTATCGCACATTTGTAAAAATGATTAACTTTCTTGCATGAAATGTTAAATTTTAGCTTATTAGGATTCAGTAATAAGATCTTTTTATATTAGCTACATTAATAGCGGATTCTGCAATTTTGCTACAATGCTCTGCGCTAATGAACACCAATTATTTCTGAAATGATTTTAAACAAAGGGTGATGAGAGTAAGCAATCAAACATGACAAAGTAAAGACTGTGCAGGCTCCACTGACCTAGTTCTGCAGGGGTTGTTTTGAAGCTGTCACATTGAATTGCTGTTCCTTACCCACTTTATATATGGGCAAATACACAAGGAAATATTTATTATGACTTGGGAAGTTCCTCCTAGAGTCAGTGACAATACTATTATAGGGCCATTGAGCTATTACCCACTTTAAATATGGGCAAATATACAAGGAAATATGTATTCTGACTTGGGAAGTTCCTCCTAGAGTCAGTGACAATACTATTATAGGGCCATTGAGCTATTACCCACTTTATATATGGGCAAATACACAAGGAAATATTTATTCTGACTTGGGAAGTTCCTCCTAGAGTCAGTGACAATAATATTATAGGGCCATTGAGCTATTACCCACTTTATCTATGGGCAAATATACAAGGAAATATGTATTCTGACTTGGGAAGTCCCATCTAGAACCAGTGACAATACTATTATAGGGCCATTGAGCTATTACCCACTTTATATATAGGCAAATATAGAAGGAAATATGTATTCTGACTTGGGAAGTCCCACCTAGAACCAGTGACAATACTATTATAGGGCCATTGAGCTATTACCCACTTTATATATGGGCAAATAAACAAGGAAATATGTATTCTGACTTGGGAAGTCCCACCTAGAACCAGTGACAATACTATTATAGGGCCATTGAGCTATTACCCACTTTATATATGGGCAAATAAACAAGGAAATATGTATTCTGACTTGGGAAGTCCCACCTAGAACCAGTGACAATACTATTATAGGGCCATTGAGCTATTACCCACTTTATATATGGGCAAATAAACAAGGAAATATGTATTCTGACTTGGGAAGTCCCACCTAGAACCAGTGACAATACTATTATAGGGCCATTGAGCTATTACCCACTTTATATATGGGCAAATAAACAAGGAAATATGTATTCTGACTTGGGAAGTCCCACCTAGAACCAGTGACAATACTATTATAGGGCCATTGAGCTATTACCCACTTTATATATGGGCAAATAAACAAGGAAATATTTATTCTGACTTAGGAAGTTCCTCCTAGAGTCAGTGACAATAATATTATAGGGCCATTGAGCTATTACCCACTTTATATATGGGCAAATAAACAAGGAAATATTTATTCTGACTTGGGAAGTCCCACCTAGAGTCATTGACAATACTATTATAGGGCCATTGAGCTATTACCCACTTTATATATGGGCAAATAAACAAGGAAATATTTATTCTGACTTAGGAAGTTCCTCCTAGAGTCAGTGACAATAATATTATAGGGCCATTGAACTATTACCCACTTTATATATGGGCAAATATACAAGGAAATATTTATTCTGACTAGGGAAGTCCCACCTAGAACCAGTGAATTTACTATTATAGTACCACTGAGCTATTACCCACTTTTTATATGGACAAATATACAAATATATATATATACTGTATATATATATATATATATATATATATATATATTTATATCTTGTCTTGTTTTGACACTTCTGTACAGCTAGAAGCTAGAATAGTGTGCTTATCTTTAGTTATGAGTGGTGGGAGAGGATGGAAGAAGAAGTGGTGAAATTATTGATAATTGGATTTTATTGAATTTGACAATTACCCCTTTTACTGCACATCCTCAAAAGTGAACATCTTGCATCAATAAGTGCAAGCCCTCCCTTCCAGAAATGTAAAAGCCCCTCTCACACACACAACCATCACCAAATTATACTGGATGACTTAACATCAAGGATAAAACAAATATGTGCTTTATGTCAGAGTTTTCAAATATATATGTGTGTGTGTATAAATATGTGTATATACAGTCAGGTCCATAAATATTGGGACATCGACACAATTCTAAACTTTTTAGCTCTATACACCACCACAATGGATTTGAAATGAAACGAACAAGATGTGCTTTAACTGCAGACTTTCAGCTTTAATTTGGGGGTATTTACATCCAAATCAGGTGAACGGTGTAGGAATTACAACAGTTTGTATATGTGCCTCCCACTTTTTAAGGGACCAAAAGTAATGGGACAATTGGCTGCTCAGCTGTTCCATAGCCAGGTGTGTGTTATTCCCTCATTATCCCATTAACAAAGAGCAGATACAAGCTCCAGTGTTCATTTCAAGTGTGCAATTTGCATTTGTTGCTGTTAACTCTCAATATGAGATCCAAAGAGCTGTCACTATCAGTGAAGCAAGCCATCATTAGGCTGAAAAAACTAAACAAACCCATCAGAGAGATAGCAAAAACATTAGGTTTGGCCAAATCAACTGTTTGGAACATCCTTAAAAAGAAAGAACGCACCGGTGAGCTCAGCAACACCAAAAGACCCGGAAGACCACGGAAAACAACTGTGGTGGATGACCGAAGAATTATTTCCCTGGTGAAGAAAACACCCTTCACAACAGTTGGCCAGATCAAGAACACTCTCCAGGAGGTAGGTGTATGTGTGTCAAAGTCAACAATCAAGAGAAGACTTCACCAGAGTGAATACAGAGGGTTCACCACAAGATGTAAACCATTGGTGAGCCTCAAAAACAGGAAGGCCAGATTAGAGTTTTCCAAACAACACCTAAAAAAGCCTTCACAGTTCTGTAACAACATCCTATGGACAGATGAGACCAAGATCAACTTGTACCAGAGTGATGGGAAGAGAAGAGTAAAGAGACGGAAAGGAACTGCTCATGATCCAAAGCATACCACCTCATCAGTGAAGCATGGTGGTGGTAGTGTCATGGCGTGGGCATGTATGGCTGCCAATGGAACTGGTTCTCTATTATTTATTGATGATGTGACTGCTGACAAAAGCAGTAGATGAATTCTGAAGTGTTTCGGGCAATATTATCTGCTCATATTGAGCCAAATGCTTCAGAACTCATTGGACGGCGCTTCAGTGCAGATGGACAATGACCCGAAGCATACTGCAAAAGCAACCAAAGAGTTTTTTAAGGGAAAGAAGTGGAATGTTATGCAATGGCCAAGTCAATCTCCTGATCTGAATCCGATTGAGCATGCATTTCACTTGCTGAAGACAAAACTGAAGGGAAAATGCCCCAAGAACAAGCAGGAACTGAAGACAGTTGCAATAGAGGTCTGGCAGAGCATCACCAGGGATGAAACCTAGCGTCTGGTGATGTCTATGCGTTCCAGACTTTAGGCTGTAATTGACTGCAAAGGATTTGCAACCAAGTATTAAAAAGTGAAAGTTTGTTTTATGACTGTTAATCTGTCCCATTACTTTTGGTCCCTTAAAAAGTGGGAGTCACATATACAAACTGTTGTAATTCCTACACCGTTCACCTGATTTGGATGTAAATACCCTCAAATTAAAGCTAAAAGTCTGCAGTTAAAGCACATCTTGTTCGTTTCATTTCAAATACATTGTGGTGGTGTATAGAGCCCAAAAGATTAGAATTATGTTGATGTCCCAATATTTATGGACCTGACTGTACATATATATATGCATGTGCATTTAAACATGTGTGTGTGTATATATAAATGTGTGTGTATATATATATATATATATATATATATATATGTATATATATATATATATATATATATATACATATGTTTATGTATAAATATGTGTATATATATATATATATATATATATATATATATATATATAATGTTTATTTCATTGAACAGTGGTGCTTTAAGTAACATTATTTGGTATATCTGCGATATTGTCACTGATTTGATGTCAATATTTGTGGTGGACTGAACTCTCCCTGTAGATTTTATCCCTTTATTAACTTTTCTTTTTAGCCATGTCCTTAATCATGTAAAATTAGATGTTCTATATTTCATGACCTCTTGTTATCATCAATTGCTTATAGCCCTATTGTACAGCTCACCGTGACACACATATGATGAACTAACAAGAATACTTCTAAGCATTGTGTTTAAATGGCATGTAAACCTCTTCAAACAACCATAATCCCTTAATGATAGCGGAGGTGACTGATCTGTGCACACAGCACAAAAGGCATCTGAAATCGTTATTGATATATTCCATATCTGAGATGTCAAACACAAGGTCTGATGTATAGATCTCTGATTCCAGAACAATTTCATGTCTAGTCTTTGTTCTGTACCCGTGCCAAGACTGTTCAATACCCAACATGAATCCTGAGACGCGCTGAACGCTGTCATCACAAAGCCCCAGCCCTCACATCCTATTATGTGCCTTTAGGGATTGGGTTTGCCGGTTATTATTTTTTTAAATAACTATATAAAAATGAAACCAGTACAAAATGTAGCTGAATTTACTCTCTTTCCTGGTTTGACATAATAATACATATATGCATCTAATTATCCCAGAGTCGCCTTGGAAGCAAGATCATTTTTAAATCTTTCCAGAAAAAAATAAATATATATACCGGTATATATATTTTTTTAAATTAAAGTGCAATTTGTTTGCAAGTTCCACGCTCCAGAGTCTAACTATGGGTAGATACAATAATTAAATAAGGGAAATTGTGCAGAGAGCATGCTTTAGTAGAGAGATTTCATTGGCTGACAGAGGGAAAGCCCCCAATAACGGTTAAACTTCTGAATTATTATTATCCTTAATTTTTAATGCGCCAACATATTCCGCATTGTCCTACCTGAGACAAGTCCAAGGAAAAACAGCCTCAATACAATGCAAAAGAATAGAGGTTAATGTCTCTGGCCCTCATTCAATTGCGATTTGGCCAATTGAATAGGGCTCTAAATAAGCACATAACATATTTCTTTTAAAGAAGTTTTTAGTTAGTAAACATCTATCCAAAAGCAAGCTTTTCACTAACTAAAAACTTCTTTAAAAAATATATGTTATGTGCTTATTTAGAGCCCTATTCAATTGGCCAAATCGCAATTGAATGAGGCCCTCTGAGTTTAGAATTAAGCATACACAGTTCGTTCTTAAGCACCTTATGAGATTAAAAACTACAAGTTTAAGTTTTCTAAAACATTTGAAAAAAAAAAACACACCGTCACATCTTATCAATTACTATTCCGCTGCAAAAAAGAAAGAAAAAATGTTTCCCCGTCCCTTTAAGTGAATTTAAAGTTTTGTTATAACTAATTAAGCCATTATTGCCTTTTTTAAACCTAATCATTAAAGTTATGATTAAATAATAAATGTGATTTGGTATTATATAACCACTATTGGGCTATATTAATTCAAGAGCTGATTCATTAGCTAAATATGATAATTCAATCTAACTGTATATGTACTTATAAACATTATTTTTATCTACATCAGATAGCGGTAATCTGAAACATTTATATTGTCAGAGATCCGTGACTCCAGACTTCTATAATAATTCTTTATCAGCAACATATTTTTGTTATTTTGGCAATTGAAAAGATAATTTGAATTTAAGTTCTTACATATGGGGAGGTCCATAACATAATCTAGGACTACACCCCAACACTTACATCAATACAAATCAATATAGCTACACTTTTTGGATGTGTATTGATACATTATACTGTATGTATAATGGAAGCAAATAATGATTCCGAATTTCAAGCCTTAAATGGGACACTGCTTTTATATGAAAGAATATTTTGGGGGGGGGGGGGGGGGGGGGGTTTAACAATTCTGTTTATGATTAGATTAAATATTTTAGTGTTTGTTATATCACTTTATGAGAATTTGATCTTGAAGATGTAGATTTGTAATGTATCAGTGGAGAGGAAGGGGACAGGGAGAGGTCATGTGGCTTTGTTAGATCATTGGATCCAATTGAAATTGACACCATAGGCCTAGAAACTGGTTGCTTGCATTAGTAGTTGTGAAAATGACTCACCAGAAAACCAAATGCCCCTCTCACACACATTACTTTCACTATTGTATCATGGATGCCTGCAGGATCCGACAGTGGCTAATTAAAAACCTGTATTACTTTTCCCTGCTTAATTATGCTTTAAGTCAGAGTCAAAGATTTCAAACATTTTTTTTTTTTTAACTGCCCAGTTCGGAGAAATGCAGGGAAATTACATTAAATACGTTTTTTGCCACTATAATTGGATCTATCCCGTTGTCTATGCGCAAGAAATCTCCAGCACTGACAGCTGCAGTGCAAGCAAGTAGCCGCTAGATGGTGCCGTCAGGTTTAAGTGAAGGCCTAAAATTATGCCCCCGTCCAGCGTGGTGCAACCCGACGGCACTGAATTGACAGCGAGGCCATCGATATGTTCGTCATGGGCACTCAGCCCTCGGGTGCGCCTCTCATAGCTCAAGGCCTCCTCTGTCGCCGCGTCTTATATGCAATGTGCCGCAGTATTCCGAAAATCTGCAGCGCCATTTAGCGGTTGGCGGCGGCACTGCTGCTGTCAATCTTTTGCATAGGGGAAGAGGGAAAGAACCCTATAATTTAATAACATCAAGAGTATGAGAAAATAGTTGGGATTTAGTTTCTAATTCCAAATATTGATATTTTATTAACACTTTACTATTGTACCCTATATGGAACCTCTACTGTGGCGCTTTAACAAGAAGTTGTACACAGGACATATTCATCTAAGTGTGCTGATGTTATAACTGTGTGTAAGGTCCTCTATGGGATAAGCAGAGCAGATGTGACAGTTATATTATCTGAAGCAATTTATTGGGGTCAGGGTCAGGTTCTAAATGTAAGAGGAGGTGTAGATGCTGAATTAGATAAAAAGAAACAGCAAAAAATACACTCACCCCAGGAACAGAATAAAACTCAATGAGGCATTTGTTTGTGACATATAATTCTGGCACCAAAACAGTTAAGTGTTGCATGTGCATCAGTTTATTGGAAGAACGTGCAGTCCAAGAACACACCATTCTGCACAGCTGCAAGTCATTTACATATTGATTGGCAATAATCGTTAAAGCCTGTACCTACTCAAGTGCAAGTAGAGCAGGGATGTGTGTGTGACCTGCAATAATGTGACCTGTGCGTGGGGCTTGGAGTAATGTACTTAAATATACTCTATTCTGCTGGCGGCTTCTCTTCTCAGCCACTGTCTCTAGCCTCCCTTCCCATAATGATCTATTGTCTCTCTTGCTTCCATGACTATTGTCTCTCCTCTCCTCTGAATCTCTCTCCCTTGTCCTTTCCTTTGACTCTTTCTCTTCCATTCACCTGAATGTCTCTCATCAACTTTTATCTGAACCTCTCACTCTTTCCTTACTTTGCCTCCGTTTCTGTGAATCTCCCTCTCTTCCCCTTCGCCAAATTCCTCTCTCCTCCCTTCCTTTGCTTTTGTTCAGTAGTGTCCACCTCTCTGTGATCCTACGAGAGCAGCACGCCGGGTACCTCTATCTGGTTTTCTTGGCAAAGATACTGGGGTGGGTTGCAAGTTCCAGTGAGCCATGATTTGTCTGACCTCTCTGCTATGCCCTGCCCACCTTGGGTGATCTTACCTGGTATAGCTCACAGCTTCATTGAGGTACACAAGCTCTGCCACCACAACAAGGTAGTAATTCCAGAAGAGGCCCTTCCTTTGGCTTTCACTTACTCCCTTTGAACTACTCCCAGAGGTTGCAGACCTCTGTTTTACCTCATTCCTCTAGCTATTTCTTCTCTCTTCCTCCTCTATCTCCCTCATACCCATCTCACTCCTTCTTCTCCCTGTTAAGATGCTCTGTTAAGAGGCCCTCTCTTTACCTTCTCATTCTTCCACTGTCTCGCTCTACCTTCTAGATCAGTGGTTCTCTACCTGTGGTTTGCGACCCCGTCGGGGGTCGAATGACGATTTGCCAGGGGGTCGCCTGGAGCCATTGGGGATGTGTTTTTTGGTCTATTCTGGTCTGTAGTTTTGCTGTTGGGAGGTATTGTCTGGGGGTCGCAGCATTGGAAGGGTTGAGAGCAGCTGTTCTAGATTGATGGATCCAAAACTTTATTTTTTCTATGGACCTCTTAAATGGTGACAAGGGCCTTGGTAAACTACTTGAATGTTGAGAGTCTTCACAGACCAACCTAATGGCTGTTATGCCTGCTTCTTAACAATTATAATGTACTCTGCTATAATGGGATATAGTAGATGCACTTATATCTAGTATCTCAGCAACTCTGTGTGTATATACATTTTATTCATTTATTGTTTATGTTTTAGTAATGTTAGTTGGACTACTTGAATGGAGCTCAGGGAAAACTGGCTGTCCATTGACTACAGTGTGAAAACCTCTGTTCTGGACCAATGACTAGCAATGACTAGCCAAGAAGCCACACCATTTTTGTTTTTTGTAGACTCAATATTTCAAGGACAATGGAGCCACAAATGAGGCACTTTCAACCAATGATGCTTCACCATATTATCTCTTCTCTTATATATGTTTAAAAAAAATTGAGCAAGATCATAAATCAACAGGAAGAATAGAATACAGCTAATTTTTAATTAATAAAGAAAATATGCTGGACCATGAGCCCTATTCTATTAGCTGCTCCCAAATGCCTCTAACCCGCAATTTTGGCTGCAAGTGTTTTTTTTCTAAATGTTTAGATGTACTCTATTGACTCAAGCTCCCAATTTACCTCCTTAAGCCTAAACCCTTTTAAGTCTGATTTCAGGGGTTTGATCATATGATTTGACAATATGTAAGCAAGCCCGTAATTTACTTCTGAGACACAGCCAATAGTAAATGTGACCGTCCTCATAACATCAGTAAAACATGGAAGTAAGAATTAATTAGTGGCAATAAGTAATATTTGCCGATCAGGCTCACAATCAAGCAATCTAGCAGTCTATAAAATGCATTAGATCATCCGTTTCAGTCCATGTGGGTTTCATGATATGTATTAACCCTTTGAGTCCCAGGACTGATATTTTTTAGAAATAACATTTAAAAATAATAATTGCATATTTGTGCAATTAATTCTGTCTTTCCATGCCTTTCCATGCTTTCAAATTACAGTGTTTAATTGCTGTTACAGCTATAATAGGTGACTGAAAAAGCCCTTGCGAGTCCTATTTAGCACTCGTAACATTTTTGACAGAAAATGTGATACTTTTTTCATTTGCGAGTTAGACTTTATTTGCGATCTGGAGACTAATAGAATATCGATTTTGTGTAACTTCCATTATTTAGAGCTCGTAATATTCAAGCTGTGCTAAAACCAATGGAGTTCTAAATTTATTTTTGTGTTTCTGGAGAACAGAGTGTGCATCCTAATGAAGAACAATTCACTATGGCCAAATGGTATAGAAAGCATTGAGATAATAATACATCTCAACATAACTAAAAGTGAGGAGGTACTATATCATAGACAGATAGTGGTGGTGTTGGCAAAAATTATGTATATACCTATAATATGCATACGTATACCACACTTAACGCTATCCCTTTTGAGCGCTGTTTCGCTATGGTGCTCTTTTTCCCTGTAATTCCCTGCTTAGTGCTAAACCTTGCAATATAGTGGTTTTTGAGAGCCAAATCCCATTTAACCCTTTAAATCCCCTCACAGGACTCTCCGATTCACCATAGCGTTGTCTGAGTGCTATGGAGATAAAATGTCCTGTTTAGCACTGTTTCACATAGCACTCCTGCATGTGGAGCGCTAAACGTGGTATTGCTGTATAAATATTCAAATATGTTTTTAGATAGATAAAAGGTTTTCTCCAGTGCCAAAAGATTAGAGGCTATCTGTTATTTGTTTTCTAATTAGATAAGAAAAAAAACTAACTACATTCATACAAAATGTTCCACGATTTTTATATATATTTTAAATAAGAAATATATTAGGTTAAATCTTCCCATCTCCCTATGCTCAGATCTTCTTACAAGGAAGAGTAATTAGATGTATTTGTTTTCGGAAGGGAAGTGATATTCTGGTTGTGGTCAAAGAAAAATGAGCTTTTAAATGTGATAATGCTTCTAGGCTGTCCCTGCGGGGATTAATTTCTTGTTTAAAAAGGAAAGAGAACAGAATATGGAATATATTATTGCTTTGGAAATTAATATTAGCAATATGGGTTATATATGAACAATATAGGTCAGTTATCAAGACTAATTCATCACAGTGACACAAAACATAGATTTTCCATCAGGATTGCTTTATGTTTATGTCCTTACATCCTCTGGAAAGCTGTTCCAGTTATGTACTACCATTTCTGTTATGTACAATATTCACATATTACCGCTAAATCTTTGGACTTTAATCTTCAAATCTCGACCTTATGAAGTCTTTTTCTTATTGGTTTGTCTATTCGACCATGCACCATTATAGCCGCTATTTTATTATTTGTTTCCAATTTATTAATATCTTTTGGCGATATGGTCTCCAGACCTGGACAACCTATCTAGGTGAAGTCGTATTGTGTGTTTGAATCATTCAGTCGTGTCCGACTCTCAGTGACATCATGGACCATACACACCATGCTGATCCACTTGAGATTCTGGAGTGGGTTGCCAGTTATAAAGTGATATTAGTGTTTCTCTTTCCCTATCTCCATATCAAATACACCCAAGCATGATATTGGCTGGAGCTTTCTTGCCTGACGGTAGATGTCATCTGATGTTGGTACATCAGATGACATCTACCGTCCATACCCTTTCAACAACAGCACAATTCAAACTAGAAATAGTTTGTCACTCAATACTAAAAAGTACAATTTTAATTAGTAATAGTAATTAAATTTTCTTACATTTTTTTATAAAATGATTTATTTTGTTTATAAGGCATTCTTAATGTTGACTGTTATCCTCATTAATGTAATTTTCATATAACATTTCCAGTTTACTTACCTCCAAGAACCCCCAGATGAACAGATTCTCACCTTCTGGAGCCTTCCCCTCCCTTCCAAAAATGATGCCCAAAGCTTCATTCTACCAGAATATCATGCTGCTCACAAGCAGATACTGTCATGTTGTATGTCTAAGCAGCATGAGGTACTTATAGTGTGAAGCTCTTCCCCTTTGGGTGTGGCTTTAGGTCACTGCTGTGCAACATGCTACCCTATATGGGAAAGAACAGGAAGAAAGGAGGAGGTTTCAGAAGGTCGGAATCTGGCCTTCTTAGTAGTAAGTAAAGTGTAAATGTTATATTACTACTATATTAAAGAGGATAAGAATAATTAATTAGCCTAGTTAAAACCACAAAAATGCACGAGTTCTTTAAAAAAAAAAATCACCGAAATATATGGGGTTATTAGGACCCCTGCTTTAACATCTTAATGGGCAGGATACTTGATGGACAGCTCTGTAAAAAGCATGAGTTGGAGAAGAACAGAAAGTGATGAGCAGGGCATAGTGAGCAGTTGAAGGAGTATTTGGAAACATGGCTGAAAATATATAGAGGGGTGTAATGGAGAAACAGACTGGTAGTACTGATACTAATATTCTTATGACTAGCTAATATTTCAATACTGCCACTTTTTATATATATTGTTAACATTTGCATTTACAAAAACAATAAAGTTTGTATAAATCATCCAATAAAAGCAAAGTACAAAGCCGTATTAATACTATATTTTCTGTAGACAGTAATAAAAACGGGAGTTTAATTTCAGACTTTATCTTCTTGTCTAGCACTTCTGAAATATTACATGGAAATTACATCTTACAAACTAGATGCAATGTTTCTCTACTAATTTATTCCCAAGTCAATATGTGTATTAATGCTCCAAACAGTTTCTAATTAACACATGGAAATGTTTTCAATTGAGTTCTTTTTGATTAATTTCATTTAAAAGCCTATCCGGTTTTATAGCATATGAGTTGTGTCGTTTCTGTCTTCTGAGAAAGGCTCTGACATTATATTTCTCAATATTCTCAGATGTGAAGTTCTAATCATAGTAAGATTAAATTACCGAACGTAAATGTAAAACTGTGTCTGTTCTTTGAACACAAATCCTCAGAATATGTGTAAATGTTAAACTTTATTATCCATTTTTATGGGCAGTACCAAAATAAATGTTATTGCACTCTTATGCATACATTCTTCCAGTGAAAGAACCACCGTAGTTTGGTAAAAACTTCACATGTTTGTGAAGTATGTACCAACATCACAACATTAACAGGTATGCAAGACAGTAACATAAAGTTTTTTTTAGTGAAATTATTATATTTAGATGACATCATGGGGGTGCCATATTTAACTAGTCTGTCAGTAGCATAAAGGGAGCGTGTCCTATGGGACCAACTCTGCTGAGTTCTTTTGTCAAATATGTTCAGTGAAAAGGACGTTACCAGGAGTTGTATGCCCACTGGAGAAGGAACTGGCAACCCACTCCAATATATATGCCATGAATACCAAATGGATCAGCATGACCATGGACAAAAAGATGTCCTGGTGTGTTATGGAGAGTCGGAAACGACTGAACGACGCAAACAAAAAATCTTCTTTATAACTCCACACAGATATTTTAATTAATTGCTTTTGATAAGACCACTATCCAAGATGGTGGATATTTTAGTTAATTTATTATATGTAACTTCTATATTAATTTTACGGTTCTTCCAGATATAAGTTTTCATTACAACCCATTACAACCAATTGCAATTTTGTTTATTTTTATGTACTTTCATTTTATTTTAATTTTTTTTAAATGTAGCCTTTTCTCTATCGCTTTAATCAGAAAATGTGATTCATACTATAGTAGGACATCAAGCCAGTTATATGACCTATGTACTTATATTAAAAAGTATACTATTTTGAAGAAGCACTTGTCACTAGGCAATGTGGATTATTTATTACCCTTTAGATGCAGTTATTCTGCAGCAAACCCTCTGCCATTTTGTTTCTGCTGATCTACTTTTTTCAACCTAAATTTGCATGTTACTTAGTGGGCTGGGAGGAGACTTAAAATGCGCATGAAGCTTCTATCTGCACAAAGAGAATGTGACAGCTAAAACTACTAGTGCTTTCAACGGCACAAATAGAAATCTCATTAGTTTACAAGGATGCACCATTCTGAGAAAGAAGCATACGGTTTCCGTTGAGAAAAAAACTATAGAATTTTGAATAGCAACAGTGACATATTAAAGAGACTCTGACACCCCAAACCAATGTGTTGTTCTTTTAGGTTCTTCTTAAAGTATGACAAACTGGCTATGTTATATGTTACTAGCCATTTGATTCTATCAGTATTGATTCCACTATATCATTATGCCAGCCAATGAGATCTACTGGCAAAAGCATTTCCTGTTCCACTATATCATTATGCCAGCCAATGAGATCTACTGGCGAAAGCATTTCCTGTTCCACTATATCATTATGCCAGCCAATGAGATCTACTGGCAAAAGCATTTCCTGTTCCACTATATCATTATGCCAGCCAATGAGATCTACTGGCGAAAGCATTTCCTGTTCCACTATATCATTATGCCAGCCAATGAGATCTACTGGCAAAAGCATTTCCTGTTCCACTATATCATTATGCCAGCCAATGAGATCTACTGGCAAAAGCATTTCCTGTTCCACTATATCATTATGCCAGCCAATGAGATCTACTGGCGAAAGCATTTCCTGTTCCACTATATCATTATGCCAGCCAATGAGATCTACTGGCAAAAGCATTTCCTGTTCCACTATATCATTATGCCAGCCAATGAGATCTACTGGCAAAAGCATTTCCTGTTCCACTATATCATTATGCCAGCCAATGAGATCTACTGGCGAAAACATTTCCTGTTCCACTATATCATTATGCCAGCCAATGAGATCTACTGGCGAAAGCATTTCCTGTTAGTTTCAATTAAGTTTAAACAGCTTTTACTTAATATTTTTCATGCAAAAAACAACAACTTTTGTAATGTTTTAAACTTGCTCTTTTAAATTCTCAAACAACCGTCCCTTTAATCAACATTTGCATTTCTTAAACATTAGTCAAGGGTAGATATTATTTTTAGGAATAATTAACATTGCACTGGAATAAACCAAGCTTAAATAAGTGTATTTTGGTGTGGTTGTCATGGAAACCTGCTCTGGTTCAAGGGCCTGCTGAGACACAAGATAATTCACAATAAGGGATTTTTAAGAAGCCCTAAAATATATTTGACAATTTATCTTTAAACTGAAGGACACATAGACAGAGAAACCAAAAGCATAATTGTTAAGTGACAACTAAATAATATTTTTGGTCATTAATAAGTTGGAATTTAACTATATACAGTATATATATATATATATATATATATATATATATATATATATATATATATATATATATATATGTTGTACTGTACAGTAACAAAACTCATGATTCATTGGTTGAAAGCATGTGGCGTATACATTTCTCAGTAGCAAGACTTGCATTTCTTCATGCAAGCATCCTTCTTCTAGGCCTAGGGGTGGCAGGGGTGTGGTGCCTTTCAGTCAGTTTCAGTTATCTAACAAAGCTTTCTGTCCATTCCCTGTTCCCTCCATTTCCATCCATCCCTCCATTCATAAAACACACCCTCCTGATCCAGCTCTCAGGATGTGATGTAACAAAGACTAACCAGACTCCTCTACTCACAAACAGATTACCAAATAGTGTTGTTATGTCCATGGCTTACACAGCTGCTAATGTTGTTAGCTTTACATATTTCACAAACAAGTGACTTTTTTCTTGAACTGTCCTTTAAACGACCACTATATTTCACTACTTACATATTTGAAATAATCTAATAACATTGGCCCCCTTCTGGATCACTACCTTGTTGTGGTGAAATAATAATACTTCAATGAAGCTGTGAGCTATACCATGTAGTGTCACCCAAGATGGACAGGTCATAGCATCAAGGTCAGACAAATTGCGGCCCACTGGAGAAGGAACTGGCAACCTACTCCAGTATATTTGCAATGAAAACCTTATGGATTGGTACAACCGGACACAAGATGTGCCTGGCGTATTGCAGTCATAGGGTCACCGAGCGTCGGACTCGACTGAACAAATAAAAAACAACAAATAACATTAGCAGCTGTGTAAACCATGAAATCATTAAAAAATTTGGACAAAGTCTTATTTTTAGAGAAAATAAACTGCCATAGAACACTTCCTGATAGATTGCAGCCTAAGGGCTAGGGGTGTATCGTCCAAACTGTTGGGTGGGGGAAAAGAAGAGGGATGGGGGATTTGATATATTATTTGAGATTTTGTTTTGTAGCACTTACCCCCTTCCACTGCACATGCTCAGAAGTCAACAACTTGCAAGTATAGCTGCAAGTAAATGCCCTAATATACGTGCAACCTTCGTCAAAGTTTCATGGATGCCTCCATTATCCATAACACAAAATATATAGTCCCTTACACACATCTTTAAAGCAAATATAACGTTTTTTTTAACATTTTTCCAGTTCATAAACTGTTTTCTGTACTAATATAAGAGAACTGCAGTGTAATTCGTATGTGTATATATTAATTTACACTTCTGCATAAGCACCAACATAATAAAACATATACAGGAAAAAGCTGCTATGGTTTAGATGCATTAAATACACTTTTCTCTAAAAACAACTGTCAGAAGCCTTTTTATTTACTTAATGGAAATAAAAGACAATTTTCCTATAAATTCCCAGAAAGTTATTTCAAGTCTTACTGCAAAACACATCAGTCTTTGTTGCAGCACAGAATATTAAAAAATATATTGTGAACCTCTCAAACAAACCAACACATTATTTATCCAATATAACTACAGAAGAGGAAAGTCTGATCCAGGCCAAATTATTGCATAAAATTCCACATTGCGAAAAAAAAAAGCACTGGGATTCAGCAAATAAATATGTAGACAGGAAATAATGAAAATTGAGATGGTGTGATTATAACAGTCTATTTATTTCTACCTACCTTATATTTACTTAGTGTTGTAGAGGAAACCGCCTTGGAAAAGCTCTATTTATAGGGAAATGCTGATGCCATGTTATGGGAACATTAACATTCTTATTTATCTAAAGTGCATGAGCAACAGTGTCACCTATGTGTGGTCATGGAAAAAAATAGATATACATATATATATATTTCATACTTACAGGACCACTGTGGTCATTCATTTAAAATATTCTCTTTTGAAAAACTTAATTTGAATATCGGCAACATGTTTTTAGAATGATAATAAAGTACAGCCTTTAATTTATTACTTTTTTATGCATTTATGCTTATGATGAGTCTAATATTTTCGTTGCTAGTCGTGCCCGACTCTTGGTGACCATATTAACGCAGCACTCCAGGCACATCTGTCTGTGTTTCTGGTGGTGCTTATCCATATGGTTTTCATCCTTCTCCTGTAGACCTCCATTTGTCTGACTTCTCTGCCCATCTTAGGTGACTCTACATGGTATAGCTCACAGCTTTACCGAGGTTAGACAAGCCCCTTCACCACTACAAGGTAGTGATCCGAAAGGGGGCAGTAGAGAATAATGGCATATATGAAAAATGTAAAGGCTGTGTTTGTTTGTATCAAGTTTAGTTATTTAAGATAGCATATAGAAAAAAAAATTACCACATTGGTCCTTTTAATAATAAGTACTTATTCACTACATCCATATTTTAGAAAAAGTTACATTTTATTAAAAATATAAATTTAAATTATGTAGTGGTAGGGTTAGTGGAACTCCTTGCTCCACCCACTGTGCTCAGCACTTGTATTGATAATATGGCTGGGGCCCATTTCTGCTTAGGACACTCATCAAACTAGTTTGAAAGCACTTATACAGAAGGAGATAAATTCCTAAGTTGCAGAAAAATATTGACTACAATGGGTCGAGCAACAAGCTCCTCCTAGCATGTTAGGACACATCTTATATTTGTAATACATTTACTTACTTGGAAGTCAAATATCAGCCACAATGATGTGGAAGTTACAATAGGATTCCGTTTAATCAAATAAAGCAATGGTAACCCACAGTAAGGAATAATTGCACAAAAAATTAATAAATTAAATGCTGCATTTTTTTTACCTTGTAAAAATATTTTTACATTATCTAGTTCTTTAAGAGAATATGCTATAAATATGCAATTTCAAGCTGAAAACACACTTTCAACAGCATGATAAATTAGAAACTGGCAAAACAAATGCTGCCTAATTTAAAAAAATAACAACAAACAAGCAACAAAACATGTGTCTTCTATTACAGTAATACACTTTTCTAATAAGGACTTTAAGACCCTTTAAGTCAACTGAGCAGCCAAGGTTGTTCTTTTAATCACATAACAACTGACTATCACTTTCATCCAGGGCTGTCTCAATTGGCGCGTCCCCAGAAGTCTCATAACTTAATCTCCTTATTCCAGGAGGATCTGATGCCAAAGTCTATTGCAAAGTATAATAACAATGAGTCCCACATATTTGGAATGAGGCCTAAATATGTCTAGCTATTCCAATTATATAAATTAACATGGAATAGATGTGGAAAATATATTTAAATATATAGATTATTTTCAATACACTAACCATGTTAATTCCATTTATTGTTGAGTCAACAACACAATTTACTGGTTAAGTAAAACATGTCCCAAATAATGTAATAACCTAGTAGAAAATGAGAATTTGTTATAACAGTTGTCATTGTTAATAATATAAAGGCTGTATGGGGGTAAACTGGACCAAAATCAGTAAGAAGTTAGGGGAGAGATCACATTTCCCTCTTTCCACAATTTCTCCATGATACCAGAGATTTAAATACTCGTTACAGGACTCCATACAAATGTGTGGCTAATATTAGCATACAGTATTGCAAAGAGAAATGAGTATACATCTCAAGAATTATTAAGTTTGACAAAAATAACCAGTTTTATATATGTTTTTACTATATGTGTCATGGATGATGTCAAGACACCTAGAGTCAGAAATCGAGATAATGTTGACATTATCATATAATAAAAGCAATATACAGGTTAGAACTTTAGCCATATCAAAATTGTTTTTTATAATATTATTTACACCAATATCCTCTTTATTTCTTTTGCCTTTTCAAAAAGTTCCAAATTTCCCATAACATATGATACATATTAATTCAACTTACTTCATTTACTTGGGGAATGGTGAGCTTTGGCAATTTGTTCTTAACGACTGGTACAGTGACTTTTCCTTCCAGTATTGTTCCAAATGGCTGGCTGTTATATCCTTCTTCTATTTCAGTTGGCGGTTTGAGTTCAGGCGAATCATTAGGTACTTGGTCTTGGCCATCCATTGGCCTAACATATGCAGTTGGCTTTTGCTGCATCATGCTCGTTTTACAGTGAATTCCTGGGGGGAAGTTTTGAGATGAAAGGCTATTGCTTGCAGATAATAACGACGTGGAAGGAAGAGGAGATACAGAACCATGTCCCAAGAATTCTGATTCAGTTGGTGACTTTGAATGTGTATTTTCTTTGTAAGAATGTTCGCCACTTAATACTTTGGAATGACTGTGCCGCCTTGAGTGTGACGACGATGTAGGGAGCACAGGCTCTTCAAGACTTCCACTTTTATGTTGGTCATTTTGGCAGTTGTAAATATCTTCATATCTAATTTGTGTTAAGTCTTGTGAAGAATTGTGTTTGGATCTACTTGGCTGACTGTTGGGTTGGCTCGACTGTGAACAAGTAGACTGGTGACCACCATGTTGCCAGTCAATTCTTGATTTTCTAGTTCCTTCATGACTGTGCATCACAGTGGAATTTGGTGCCATTGCTGATGGTGGGGGCATTGAGGAAGAAGAGTGGCCACTGGTTTGATGGCATTGGGCCACCCTTGTTCTTTGCTCTGAGAAAAAATTCTGTTCATTTTTCTCCACTGGTGTTTGGGGAACTGAATTCTTTGGGATCCCAACAAGATGACTCTGATTGGAGTGGTTTGTTAACAAGTCTTTCATTTCATCATAGTTTCCCAATGTGTTCTGAACACGGTTGGCAAGAGCGTCCCCTTTATTTGTCTGTAGAAATGTAGAAAAGTGTAGATTTCAGTGTCACAGAAAAAAAAACATACAATACAAAAATAATCATCTAACTACAGTGTACAGATTCTCAACTCCAGTGCTTCGGACACATCAATAGGTCAGTATCGAATGATATCTTTGTTTAAAGAAGACTACTTAAAGATTTTTTGTTTTGTTTTATGTAAATGTTTGAACTTGATTAATTAATTACTTTTAATCAATGTAAGAATGATATAAAATGTATACTTCACTTGCTCCTAAGAATGCCTCAGAGTAACAGACTCTTACTTTCTGGAGCTTTGCCTTGCCTCCCTGTTCTCTCTCATGAGAGCTGCAATCTTGCACAGTTGAGACCTAAGGTCACACCCACTGGGGAGGTCTTTCACATCACGTCTCTGAAACTGCTCAGACGTAGCATGTCGCGGTCTGATTTTTTTTTTTTTTTTAACAAGTAATTCCTTGTACTTGTCAAAATACATGTTAAAGGACTACTGTACTTTAGAAAAAAACATTTGAGACGTATGTAACAAACTTTTAACAGTAGCAGCTTTGCATGTAGGATGTGAAAATAAAATCATTGTGGAGGCGGGAGTCAGGGAGGAGGGAGAAAAGTGGAGGATTTGTTAAACCATTAAACTTTTTGGAATTTCTGCACATGCTTAGAAGCAGACAGCTTGCAATTATAATTGCAAGTCTTATCTTGCAGAAATGTAAATGCTCCTCTCATGCATCTAACCTTCACCAAAGTATAGTCATAATTAATTAACTATTATAAACAATTATGCGGTAGTATGAACCATGGCTGTAGGAGCCATAAATACACACATTGAAAACTCCCCCTCGCCCCCCCAGTTCCTACACCCATGGTATGAGCTGCCATTTTGCTTATATTTATATGCTAAATGTGGCTTTTGAAACAATACTGCAGTATTGTCGAGGATTTTCACTGGATTTATAACAATTAAAAAACCCTTTTACTTACACTGAGTGGCTTGTGTAGTTATAATTTTTCCTAAAAGCAGAATCAGTTTTTGAATATTAAAATTGCCTCTCATTTATAAACATAAAAAAAATCTTTAATATCTGTTTTAGGAAAAAACTATGAGAACAAGTATGTACTAAACTAACAGCATAAAACAAGAACATAACATGTTTTTGGTGAAAATCATCATTTTTGATGATTCTGTAAATAAAAAGCTTCCATCATGTCTGACTTGAGCACTTCCAGATAAATTTGAGACCTGGGGTATGATATACTGAACAGTGGGCCAGGCAGAATCAGGGTGGAGGATTTGTTAATAACTGGACCGTTTCATCATCTGATCCCATTTGATCCAATTGCTAACTAGCAAACAGCTTATGACAATAAATGCAAGTATGCTCCTTAAGAAAAGTAAAAGCCCCGTTCACACATGGAAACCACACCAAATTATCATGATATTTTTTCTAATTAAAAACCAGATTAATTATATTTTTTCTGCCTAATTACTCTCTAATGCATACTTAAACACATATTTCATGTTTCGTCATACACTAGTAAGTAAAATATATTTGATGTAATTGTAAAAGCCATTTCTTTTACAAAGCATTCAAACAGACATATTTATTGATAGTTCACAGTTGATAGAACAAGAATCGTTTTTTACTTGCTAACAGTCCCTAAGACTGTCATTTTAGTAGCAGAAATTACATTTAGCTAAGCCAAGAATATACTCATTGTTTATAAGCTGTCTCCTTCAACAGAGTTGCACAATGTACCATTTGGGACTGGGCCAAGGCACGGCTTTCTTTCCAACCTCTGCACTGAACACAAGGAGCCTGCATTGTGCTGGGGGCATAGCAAGAGGAATTATCAGGCCAGCTTTAAACACTTGTGTATTTGTTCCTCGTCCTCACACACAGTTTAACTCATTATCACTAAACAAAACAAGAGTCAAACAGATCAATCACTAGTTTAATACCATGTTCTAGAAATATTTATTTGTGCTGCTATGTAACTAATGGCTCAGTGTTATAAACCCTGTTAAAATACACAGTTAAAGGGATATGGATTTTACTAGGTATATAATATATTTGTGAATTAGTTTACCTTTAAACAAGCGAGGGATGCAGTTCTGTCCGCAAATGCGGACCCTCGCATAGCGAGGGGCCGCATTTTCCGGAAGGTGAAGTCTCCCATGTCGTATGTGTTTGTCCGCAAATGCGGCCCCTCGCGAAGCGAGGGTCCGCATTTGCGGAAGGTAAAGTCTCAAAGGCGCCTTACACGCAGTTACTAACACCCACACGCATGACTTACTAAAAAAAAAAAAACATTACGCCTCACATGCCATTACCAACACGCACACGCACCTCGGAACCGACCTTAACGTCATAACCTCTCACACGCACCACTTAAAAAAAAAAACATTACAAGTAAGGAAAAATACGACCTTAACGGCCGAACTGGGCGCAACGAAAACAGTCAAAAAACAATAAATACACACAAAAAACACATAAAAAACATACCCACAGCAAGGGGGGGGGGGTGGGGGGGGGGGCCTCCAGGACATGTGCAAGTGAAGTTACAACTCCATTTAAGTCCAAATTCACGAGTTTAAACAAACGAAATTCCGTTAAGCAAGAGAAAAAATGGCCGCCGAAAAAAAACGAAAATGAGGCTACAGGACCCTTAACTCGCAAAACAGAGCCCAAAACGTAGGAGTTATACCAGGTAGTACAAAAGAGTATCGCAAAATCATTCCGATACGCGTAACACACATACAATATAGCCGCCATTTTAAGACAATCTACATAATAACGTATCTGAAATGGCGGATTTTCCCGCCTAAAATAACGGTTTTGCCTCGCGCACAAAGCCGATATATAGGGCACAATTGCCACAGAGCTCACACTTTCTCCTCAGGTGATGACAGTCTGACTGGACGTTTTCGCCAACCAAGAGCGCTCGCAATGAGCGCCAAAGGATCTCACACGACCAAAACACTTACTCTCTGTGGCAAACAGCATTACCTGCCTTACAATTTTATTGCCGTCATTTTTGACGGGCAAGTCGCTAGTACCAAAAAAAAAACATGAACAAACTCACCCTGATGTTGCTAACTCTCTTGAGTTTGCAATCAGTTACTTTTGTTAGTTAACATCCCTGCTAAAATTAGAATAAAATTCCTAATTAATTTGGGCCAATCACAGACAGCTAATATTGTTTAATACATTTTAACAATCAGTGATAGAAGTTTGTGAAGGAAGGAATCATGGGATGTGTAGTAGAAGGAAGCATGAAGAGCCAGACTGATCTGTAGATTGAAGATTAGTACAGAGTAAAAATCCATACCCAAATGCAGTGTTTCTATTGGTAGGTACACTGTGCCTATGTAAGCAGCCGAGGGGTGGAAAACATGTTTTGGTTTTAAATAAAATAACTGTATGTGTATATAATGTAATGTACGTTTCTGATATAAGCAGCATGTGTTAGAGTAAAAAACAGGGGAAAACAGGGAAACTTAGATATACCTTAGCTTAAAAGCACTTGTTACTGGCTAAAATCAAACAAATATTACCTGCTTTGTCTCAGCTGATGAAGACATAGACTCTGTAGCACTTGCTGTGCAGTATCTCATATTAAACAATCAGTGACCAATTTTAAGCAACATGCTGTGGAGATGTGGTCCCTGATAGGCTAGAACAATACACTGGACATCTAGCTCTACAGAGTCTGTATCTGCATACACTGCAGTGGGCAGACCTATACAGGGACTACTTGTCTGTTTTTAGGCAGTAAAAATAGAGCTTAGAAGCACTTTTTTTAAACATTTTTATTGTACAGTAATTAAAATGAAATACAGATAATTAACAATTATATTGTAGATATACATAAATACAGACATTTCTTTGTCCTTTTATAAATTTTTCATTAACAGCGATAGATAGATAAATACATAAAAAAAACAACTGTGTGGGAAGAAGACGAATGGAGTAATTTAAGAAATTATTCACTTTCTCTGTCTTCAATTGTTATTCATTTATTTATTTTTGTCTATTTTCAGTGTCCAAATGTTTCAACAGAACATCCATTTTTTTAATTTTTCGTCTATAACTGCCCATATTATGTACATTGTAGGTTTATCCGATTTACAATTTCTAGTTATGATAATTCTAACTTATAAGCACTTCTTAATAAAATAAACTACATAAAAGTAAATAGATGCACAGGTATATTATCTATTTAGTAAAACCAGAAGCTTTCAATATTCCTTTAAGTTATTTCTTTAGTAATAATTTTAGCAGAATGGTTATGTTCAGCTTCACATTAAAAAGGCCCCATTAACAAACTGACTTGTTATTAGGGCTTTGTCATGATAACATTTACAGCTAAAATAAGTTGACCAGTTTTATTGAATGAATTTGAAGGACATTTTTAGCAGTGATTGGATGAGTGTAAAAAGAAATGTTATTTGCATATTTTATACACAGGTCTAGTTAAATTACCCATATTACAAGATGTAAACAATTTTCTAGAATTATTTTTCAACAAGAAATTGGATGAACTCAGAGGCTTCCTAAAGTAGCGTTAAGCCTAGGTAATTCAAATAATTTCCAAAAATATTTATATTAAACATTTTAAAGGACCAGTATAAGTGCTTTTCACCTTAAATCTATTTTAAGCTCACTATTAACAAACTAATTTAAAAATATAGGTGCAAACAGCAGCAAAGCAGTACCCACTTGTCTCATTCTCCAGAGCACTGCTGAGAAAATATTAACAGCCTTATTAAATTGTGATTCGGCCAATTGAATAGGGCTCTATTTAAGCACATGGCATATTTTTTTTACAGAAGTTTTTAGTTAGTAAAGACCTTGCTTTTGGATTGACGTTCACTAACTAAAAACTTCTGTAAAAAAATATGCTATGTGCTTAAATAGAGCCCTATTCAGTTGGCCGAATTGCAATTTAATAAGGCTGGAATTTGGCAAGGTGGGTAACCTGTCCAATTAATGTTGTCTCGCTTTGGACAGGGGATTGTAACTATAGCCCCTTATCCTACAGAGCATGCTCCAGGTTACCCAAACTACCCAATTAATGTTCTAACAGTTGAAACATTATACTTGAAATTATATTTTCTGGGAAAAACTTTGCTGCTGTTTGCACATGTATTTCAATGTTAAACAACAGTGAACTAAGAAACTGGGATCTTTCCTGTTCTGTCCCTGCCAGCACAGTAGCGGAAGCGGCCAGCAGGTGGTACAACGGTGTTGCGCTGATATTTTCTTCAGTTTGTCCTTAGAGTGAGGGCTACAGTTAGGGTTTAGGATTAGGGGTTAGGTTTTTAGGGTTCACAGTTAGGGTAGTGGCAGGTAAGAATTACATAGTAAAATAGTGATGCGCACAGAGCGCCGCTACTTTACTATGTAAAGCTTAGCATGTGCCACTACCCTAACCATGAACCCTAATCCCTAACACTAAACCCTGACTCTAACCCTAAACCTAAGAACAAATTGAAAAAAGTGGCTGCGTGCCACTGTTGCTCCACCTACTGGCCATGCACGCCACTACTGGCAGGGGCAAAAAAGGAAAGATCCGAAAACTGTTCTACCATGAAAAGCACTTACAATGGCTCATTAAGCAACAATAGTACAATAAAACACTCATAAAATACTATTCATACACAAGGCCCCTGATATCAGACCAACCATTTTGTCATATAGTATTGACCAATTCATGTTGGAGCAATGGTTGAAGCTCCTTAGTATATCACAATATGTCTTTTAGGGATCCTAATTGAAAAGGAAATGCACAAACAAACACACTGTACACACACAGTGGACTGAACAATGTAAGAGATGCACTTGGCTTCTCAAACACACACTTGATACACATACTGCAGTTTGGTCTAGATACACACAGTAGACTGGTCTGAACCCAAATACTGAACCCATTTTGGGGTGGAGAGGATGGAGAGTCGAGGTTTGACCGCCAATACCTTAATATGTCAGAGCAAAATTAGGTCCTTTCCTTTTATTGTCGAGCTTTTCGGCAGAGGCGCACGGCGCTCTATCGCCATCAAGGCTTTATTTACCGGTACCGCAGGCAAAACAATATTCCCCGCTCCGATGTGGCTCATAAGGCGCGCCGACAAAAGAGGCCTTGAGGTATGAGAGGCGCGCCAGATGCCCTTGAGAGCCGAGTGCCCGTGCCAAACATACCGATGGCCTCGCTGTCGATTCAGCGCCATCTAGTTGCGCCACGTCGGAGGGGAGAATAGTTATTTGCCTGCAGTAACATTTTTCACCACCAGTTGGTGCTGTGGCGCAGCATAGAGCTCACATTGAGCGCTACCATACAGTGCTCAGTATAGATCACCAGACGCAATTTTCTTGCCTACCTATTCTGCCATTTGGGGACATTTCAAGTGACACATATTACCACCTGATAATCATGATATTGCTCCTAAACATTTATGAATGTAATAATAACACATCTGAAGCGTGCTGACAGTGGGAGCTAATGAATGGAGGTTTCCTGTGCAAAATAATTTAGGGCCTCCATTGCAACTTCTCTTTATAAGGTTAATGCCTCTAGTGGTTAAGAAAAAAAGCTAAAAATATATGTAAGTGGCTAGATCGCTCCAAGAATGAGCAAATCACCTTTCTATAAACATCATTATCTGCCTCTCGCCCCTAACAAGGTAACCGTGAGAGTGTTTAGGGTCCCTTTATACTCTAGGCCGCTGCCTGTAGGAGAAGGCCAGAAGATACAAAGCTGCCATCATCACCATAGCAACACAGTGTTCTGCCTGGATTCATTTATTTTTTTAATAATGTCCATAGGCATTAATGGGCTTAAGTGAACATTGACGTCATAATTCACGAAACTGCCTAACATCCCGACAACTACCCACAATATGACTAACTACAAGTCAACGTTGCCACTAAATTGTAATGGCACCTGTACACAAAAATTTGAACTTGTGCAATTAGTTTCCCAGTAACAAAACAGTGTCACACAAAACAGAGTAAAACACAATCCAGAAAGAAAGGGGCAAAATAAGAGAGCAGACGGTGACAAGAAGTTTGCCTCTCCTGTATTTCTCCATTCTCTATCCCCCAACCCAATTCCCTATGGTGGCTGATTTCATGGCCTGGGATCATTGCGTCAATTTGAGGCTCAGTCATTTGTACCATTTCCCTATTTATCATAAGAGCACTCACTAGATACATATATTAACAAGCACATCATGGCCTCCCACATCTTATCTAAATCCACTATAATATTTAACAAAATGTCTGTAATGTAGGCGCAATGCTCACTGAGAAGGTGCCAGACAGGGTTGTTAAATATAATGTGATGAGTTCTCAGAGAGAGAGAGAGAAAGGAGAGACAGACAGACACGGGACATAGAGAGAGGGAGAGAGATAAGAGAGAGATAGAGACAAGAGACAGAGAGAGAGATAGAGATAGAGACAAGAGACAGAGATATAAAGACATGGGAGAGAGACAGGACAGCGTTAGAGAGAAACACACAGGACATAGAGAGAGGGAGAGAGATAAGAGAGAGATAGAGACAAGAGACAGAGATAGAGATAGAGACAAGAGACAGAGATATAAAGACATGGGAGAGAGACAGGACAGCGTTAGAGAGAAACACACAGGACATAGAGAGAGGGAGAGAGATAAGAGAGAGATAGAGACAATAGAGAGAGAGAAAGGAGAGAGAGAGAGACACACAGGACATAGAGAGAGGGAGAGAGATAAGAGAGAGATAGAGACAAGAGACAGAGATATAAAGACATGGGAGAGAGACAGGACAGCGCTAGAGAGAAACACACAGGACATACAGAGAGGGACAGAGAGAGAGGGAGAGAGATAAGAGAGAGAGAGAAAGGAGAGAGAGAGAGACACACACAGGACATAGAGAGAGGGAGAGAGATAAGAGAGAGATAGAGACAAGAGAGATGAGAGAGAGAGATAGAGACAAGAGACAGAGATATAAAGACATGGGAGAGAGACAGGACAGCGTTAGAGAGAAACACACAGGACATAGAGAGAGGGAGAGAGATAAGAGAGAGATAGAGACAAGAGACAGAGAGAGAGATAGAGATAGAGACAAGAGACAGAGATATAAAGACATGGGAGAGAGACAGGACAGCGTTAGAGAGAAACACACAGGACATAGAGAGAGGGAGAGAGATAAGAGAGAGAGAGAGACAAGAGACAGAGAGAGAGATAGAGATAGAGACAAGAGACAGAGATATAAAGACATGGGAGAGAGACAGGACAGCGTTAGAGAGAAACACACAGGACATAGAGAGAGGGAGAGAGATAAGAGAGAGATAGAGACAAGAGACAGAGAGAGAGATAGAGATAGAGACAAGAGACAGAGATATAAAGACATGGGAGAGAGACAGGACAGCGTTAGAGAGAAACACACAGGACATAGAGAGAGGGAGAGAGATAAGAGAGAGATAGAGACAAGAGACAGAGAGAGAGATAGAGATAGAGACAAGAGACAGAGATATAAAGACATGGGAGAGAGACAGGACAGCGTTAGAGAGAAACACACAGGACATAGAGAGAGGGAGAGAGATAAGAGAGAGATAGAGACAAGAGACAGAGAGAGAGATAGAGATAGAGACAAGAGACAGAGATATAAAGACATGGGAGAGAGACAGGACAGCGTTAGAGAGAAACACACAGGACATAGAGAGAGGGAGAGAGATAAGAGAGAGATAGAGACAAGAGACAGAGAGAGAGATAGAGATAGAGACAAGAGACAGAGATATAAAGACATGGGAGAGAGACAGGACAGCGTTAGAGAGAAACACACAGGACAGAGAGAGAGGGAGAGAGATAAGAGAGAGAGAGAGAGAGAATAGACAGAGATATAAAGACATGGGAGAGAGACAGGACAGCGTTAGAGAGAAACACACAGGACAGAGAGAGAGGGAGAGAGATAAGAGAGAGAGAGAGAGAGAATAGACAGAGATATAAAGACATGGGAGAGAGACAGGACAGCGTTAGAGAGAAACACACAGGACATAGAGAGAGGGAGAGAGATAAGAGAGATAGAGACAAGAGAGAGAAAGACAGGAGACAGAGATAAAAATACACAGGAGAAAGACAGGACAGAGTTAGAGAGAAACACACAGGACAGAGAGCGACAGAGACAAGAGAGCGAGACAGAGCAGAGAGAAACAGGAATAGGGACAGACACAGGACCAAGACAGGAGAGGAAGAGAGGGGAGAGCGACAGGACAGAGATATAGACACACAGGACAGAAGGAGACAGAGACAGGAGAGAGAGCATGCATGCAGAGCAGAGACAGACAGACAGCAGAGAGAGCGACCGCACAGAGACAGACAGCACAGACAATTGAAGATAAAATTATATGATACCGACACTTATGACAGGCAAGTTACTAGTAATAAAATATTTGAGAAAGTATAATTAATGGAATATGGGCATATACAAAAAAGAAACAACATAACATAGAGAATATAAATTAATTTTTAAATGTTAACTTTAAGCTCTATAATGTTTAACAATGCACATAATTACTGTAATTTAAGAACATACATGTAAAACTGCACACTAATAAACAGTTGCTGACAGTTCTTTTTTTACTTACCAGAAGCTGATTTTGCTGATTAAAATCTTCTTTACTGCTGGCTTCTAACTGTAATTCAAATATGACGAGAAGTGTGAAGTCATTATCTCCCCCTGCTCAGCATGACTTTTACAACACAGTAGCAGTGCTTAGCAGTGTTATTGTGCAGATTATTTAATTTGCCCCACAGTACTCAGGGTACATCCTTTCTATTTTGAAACAGGTCTTAAATAAAAAATAAAAAATCCCCATGTTTAATACCTCAATATAATTTCTCTCTGGGGGTGATGAGATCTCACTTCTCATCAAATCTTATTTCAGGTAGAAGCTTATTGGTTACAATCGAAAATACATTTTAGTAGATTGGCACAATATTTATAGATGGGACGACTTTTAAAACTGCAAAGGTTCCTGGTCAATTGTTCTCAAACGTAAATGTTTTACTGAATATTTAAAGCAAGTAATTTTGGGCTTCAACTTCCCCTATACAGAAAACTATCAGCAACTGTTATGTAGCACATAGCCTTGCCAGATTCATGGTGGTTGAACTCCTTTAAGGCATGCTTGTCAAACTCCAGTACTCAAGCCAGGCCCCATTTTCAAGATCTCCAAGTGTCAACAGAGGTAAATAAATCAAAATCATTGGGCTTCTACCCATCTATACCCAGACAAAATACCATGACAATACCAAGTGATTCTGGTCATCGAGGACTGGAATTTAATAGCATGCAATTAAAAGAGCATGATTTAAACCAGGGGTGACCAAATTTGGTCCTGGTGTGCCACACACAGACCTGGATTTGAGGATTTCCTTTCTGTGCACAGGTGAGTCAATCAGCATGATTGAAGAAGGGCACCCCGTCTATAGCGCGCGTGAAATACATATCGATGTAAGTGTGCCAACAATTGCTCGCTGTGTAGAATTGCGCACCGACAAAAGATGGAGACAGTGTTGGGTAAAAGAGGGCAGGTGGAGGTAGCGGGGAGTGGATGGAGGCAGTGTAGTGGATTAGAGGACAGGGCGTGGAATGGTTGGAGACAGTGTTGGGTAGCAGACGATAGAGTGAGAGACTATGTGACAGAGAGAAAGGAGGGGGGGGGGGAGAGAGATGAAAAGACAGTAAATAAGAAAGTGGAGACTGTGCTTCAGAGAGAGAAGAGAGTGTAACAGATAGACGAAGGAGATGGAGGGAGAGTGGTAGCACGACATTGGCGCGTTCACCAACAGCGCACCGACGAATGCGTGCAGCCCAACCTTATTGCGCCACCCTTCATCCCAGCTTCCCTCAGATGACAGCTCTGCCTCTATGCTCCATTGCGCTGCCCTTGGAGAGGGGAGACAGTGGGGAGACTGTGAGGGGAGACTGGTACAAGTTACAGAGGGCACCTTGGCGAGTGGTGACAGCGGGGAGACTATGAGGGGAGGCAGGTACAACAATTGTTACGAACATAAACACAATGTGCAATGCTAATGGAGTCCTCTCTAGGAGTGAGCGCACATCTGTCTGCTCAGCACTCTAATCCTTACATGGATAGGTGTGTCCCACTCAGTAAGAGTGATGGGGGTGATGGGATGTGGGGTGGAATGCAGTTATCGGTGGCGCTCCTCTCTGCCGTGTAGTTCTCGGCGCGTTGTTGGTGAGCGTGCTGGGGTCGGGGTGCCAGGGAGAGTAGATGGGGAGGGAGCAAGAGAGACTTTTACAGAAAGAAGAGGGTGGAGAGAAAGAGTGACAGAGGAGGGAGAGAAAGGAGATGAAGAGGAAGTGAGAATGACTGTATGACAGAGAGAGGTCACCCTAAGACCAGTGTCTTTTGTACCCCAATGCTTGCTCAAACTTTTCCCACTTACCAGGTCCACCTGAGACCCACAAACCCCTTCAAATCAGAGCATTGTTGCCCAATATCAAACCCACTGCCATCCTCCATCCATCCTTCTGCCATTCGCACTTTTGTATGCTCACAATTGTCGGGTGCGCGCTTTTGTCCTGTGCGCTTTAATTAGTTAGCTGTTTTGTCTGCATGCTTTTAACGCCACGCTTTTAGCTTGCGCGGTTATTTCGGGACACCTTGAAAAAGTTATAGTCTCACCTGGGTGCAGCAGGGATATCCTCAAATACAGGCCTGTGTGTGGCCCACCAGGACACCCCTAATTTAAACATTATAAAAATGTATTGTATGAAAAATGAGTTGTCTACTGTGTAGAGAATGTTCATTAAATTGAGATGGGGTGGCATTGTCTCTCGTCTTTGACCTGTGAGGCAGGAAGTACATGGGCATTCTTAAAGATGAGACTAATTATCATCTTTTAAATGCACTACTAGCTAAACAACAAGATATAATGAATTGGGTTAATGAACACTTTATGCAAAAACTTTTATTGTGTATAAAATATATTCTTGTGTATAAAATATATTCTTGTAAAATGTATTTTTACAAACACTGCTTTTTTAAGGAATTTCAAACCATTTGTTTTCTGTTGCTGAGATTGCTATCTAACAGGCTACATACACCTGCACTGTGCAGAGCCCGACAAGTGTGGTTATTGCAAGTTTTGATATCAGCAGTCATATAATTCTTTATAAGAGGTATGTATAATGGTAATGCTTCAATACTATAATAAACTATAGCCAAATATATCAAACAATCCTGGTAAAATATGGAAATTATACATTAATTTATATGTTATAACAACTAGTAAACATGTTATTACAGCAATTGAATGATGCTTGTCAATGAAACTCAGGTTAAAACACCATTAAGTTTTATATGTGCAATGGCATCTATAAATATATTTGAAAACTTTGAATCAGAAGATAATATGAAGAGCAGAATTAAGCATTAATAATTAATTAAGCATGAAAAATTAAACAGAAAAGTTGATGCCTTTGCTGCACCCTGAGGCATGCATGATACATTGGTGGAAATTATGTGTGAGAGGGGTGTTTACATTTCTGCAGGAGCAATGCTTGAACTTCCTAATCCAAGCTGCCTTCTTCTGGGCCTGACAGGGAGAGGGGAGTAGTGTCAATTTTCAGACAAATCAAATTATCTAACAAAGATTTCTAGCTTCTCCTCCCCACCATGATCCAGCTCTTAGGAAGCGCTTTAACAAACACAAATTGGATTCCTCTACTCATAAACAGACTTAACAAATTATTATTTTCTCAAAAGATGTTGTTATGCCCATGGTCACTTTCAATGTTTTTACAGTTTTGCTCATTACTTGCTATTTTTAGTGTTTATATGGTATGGTAATGTATATTAATCCACAATAAATAGCATATATTATAATCCAAGATAGACAGATAGATAAATAAATAGAGATATACTGCAATATACTCAATATTGGTGTGTGTGTGTATGTATATATATATATATATATATATATATATATATATATATATATATATATATATATAATGAAGCCATAACATATAAAACTGTTTACAAATGAAAAAAAACTGGAATATGAAAGAATTTTAAATTTAAGTTCACCTTATAGGGTTCCCCAAAGAGATTAAAGCCAGAAGCAAAAAGGTCTTCATCCTGTTGCACTTCCTGGGTCCTGCGCTCCCATTCTTTTCTTTTCAGTGCACTGCGTTCTTGTTCGTAATGGCTAGAGAAAAAAAAACAGAGAAAAAACATATATAAAAACTGTGAAACAAATATTACCAACCAGCTATTAAAGTGCCAGAGTGATTGAATGAATTAGAAATTAAGAAACTGAACTGTGTTCTCAGACACCATTTTTTTCAATCACTCTGAGCATGAGCAAACCATCATGGAGTAAATTGCAATTTTGTCGTCTAATTCTATATGTTACTTTTTCAGGGGTATGTGTCCTTGTAAACTAATGAGGTATGCATTTTTTTTTTTGTGTCGTTCATGACCTCATGGACCACAACACACCAGGCACATCTTTATGTCCATGGTCATGCTGATCCACTTGGCTTTCATAGCAGAGATACTGGAGTGGGTTCTCCAGTGGACCATAGCATACAGCTCCTGGTACTTCTGTGGTCTCCCATCCAAGTACTGACCAGGCCCAACCCTGACTGGAATCAAACCCAGGTTGCAGAGGTGAAAGCGCTGAATCCTAACCACTGGACCACCAGGTAACTCTTGATGTTTGCATTACTGCTACTGAAAGCTCTGTGCTACATTTTCATTGTGCAGATATAATCTTCCAGCGCAATCAAAGCTTCCTCCCTCAAGAAGTTGATCAGCAGAAACCATTATGGCTGATCATATATAAACTGCATATAAAAGTAATTTTATTTTCAATTCTGAAAACATTTCACATACTTTCAAGTTTTAAATAGACAACGCCTCTGGTGTTTTAACTCCATTCTAGATACATCATTCTATGCAAGACCATATTCTGTTACACAATGGATATAAAAAGTCCAGTGCCTCTAAGTAATGACAGCAAGATGTCACTTATCTCTGAGTCAGTCTATTTTCCCGGCCTGACAGAAAGCTCTGACAGGCTGATAGATCGCATTTACTTCACTTCTGACAAGCACTGAAACACACTGCTATCCCAAATACCTAGCCCTTTTCTATAAGGTAAAATACATAACTAAATCCCTAAAGGCAAATAGAGAGATGTATCTGCACTGACAAGACACTGCAGGACATATCTGTCCTTTGCTGCATGTTATCCAATATTTGCTCTGATATTGCAGTTTATTAAGATGACAATTTATTTAGCATCCTTGCTTTGTATACAAATGCTTTCTGAAGCAGGAATTGCTGTGAGAGTATTTAGATTTTACAAAGAACAACTAATGCTCATATCTGTAGTGATAACACATTTAATCTCCATAGAGCCCCACTGCCGCTGCAAGATAACCAGAGCAGCGCTCCTCTCCGGCGCAGCGTGGTGTTATATTGAAATCTTCACATGGAGAGATCTAATGAGGAATGAACTGCTCAATGCAGAGTCTTTAACAGTGTATAAAGTCACACAATCCTGATTGAAACCACAATTACTAATTTGAGGCCCTGGCTAATTAAAACCACAGCTATGTATTTAGCCTCTTGTTATACCTACTGCAGATTATAATTATGAAGATCTCTTTATTTGCTCAATTAAGGTCCTTAGGAAGAAGAAAACCTGTGTTTGAACCTGTAAATGTTGCACAGTACTGAGAATTAATGTGATGTGACATTAGATGCTCGCACATGTGAGCATGTGGCTATTCTGGTTGAAGTGAATGGGATGACACATATTGATACACTGGGCTGAAATCTATCTATGTATCTATCTGTTTGTCTATCTATTTATCTATCTATCTGTCTATATATCTATCTGTCTTTTTGTCTATCTGTCTGTCAGTCTATCTATCTATCTGTCTGTTTATCTATCTATCTGTCTATCCCAGTCTATCTATCTATCTATCCATCCATCCATCTATCTATCTATGTGTCTATCTATCTATCTATCTATCTATCTATCTATCTATCTATCTATCTATATATCTATCTATCTATCTGTCTGTTTATCTATCTATCTATCTATCTATCTATCTATCTATCTGTCTATCCCAGTCTATCTATCTATCCATCCATCCATCTATCTATGTGTCTATCTATCTATCTATCTATCTATCTATCTATCTATCTATCTATCTATCCCAGTCTATCTATCCATC